>JBBPLL010000471.1:0-22751 GCA_038089755.1 Leccinellum rugosiceps | reverse complement strand
TTTGTACATTGCCCAGTTTCGAGCTATAAAAAACTTTGTGTGTTTCATGACCTTGGCTACCTGCTCACTCGGTGCAGGGGTCAACGGGGACTATGGGCTTGGCGTACGAGTGCCGCTACCGATGCTGTTACTGGGCAAGCTTTCATGGTCGGGCTGGCGTCAGAGCGCGTTTGGGATGCTGGTCATAGTACGTTCGAGGGCCAATGAACGCAACAACCACCAGCCGGGTTCCTGGAATTCGGTTCAGCATTCGGAGAAGTCCGGTTCGAGCCGGCGGCGTTACTAGAACACGACTATAGGACTCTCCATCGCCGCTACCTCATAACTTACATATATGTACAGAAGGTCAGGTAAGTTTCATCTGACGAGTTCGGTGACATTTTGCGGGCTGTGGTTGGTTAAGTTCAGAGTCATTGCATTCAGAAAGTTGGAAGCACGTTAACGTTACAAACCAAGAACATCCAGTAAATAGACGAGGGCCCTCCGCCGCAGGGTCTGAGGGCGCCACAGCACGTGGGGCTTGCAGACTTTGTCGAGAGTCCTAGTCATGGCCGACTCTGAATTTGCCTTGTTGGACCGTGACCTGCTACCTGCTAGTAGCACTGACGCCATGCCCGTCCCTAGGCTCCACAGGCGCACGCACCATCAATGCACGCGCTTCTCGCGGTCTGCCCTCGCCTTCACCCTCGACACTGTAGCACCTTGCCCCTCCTACTTGACCCTGTTCACTCTCACTCACCCCTCCTTCGCGCCCGCACGGGCATGACATACGTACGTCGTCGCCGTCGCTTTCCCTTGCACACCTTACACCTCCTATGCGTCCACACGGGCCTGTCTTGCAGCCGATCATGTTGCAGTCCTACATCCAAACGTGTGGACATCCGCGCACTCACGCTGTCACCGTTTCCATCTCTCCCTTCCCACCCTCACCCGCCCTTTCGATGAGAGCGCGTACCACACGAGCAGGAGGAGATGCGGGAGGAGAGCGGGCGAATGACGGTGGCTGTGACGTGACAATGATGAGGCGGACGACTGACGGGCGACAGGAAGTGCGATTGGTGAGACGAGAACGTGTGCACGAGGACGGGCACGGTAGGAAATGCGAAGAGCGTTTTGGGGCGGGTGGTCACAGGAAGGGTGAGAGGCTGTCAGGGCAGCGCGCAACTTTGTCGAGTGCGGCGGGAAATTCAGAGTCGGACGTGACTCCGATACTGCCAGGCCGTGCGTGCTGTAGTGCCCCCAGACTACTACCGAAATACCCGACTATGACTTGGACACCGAAGCTGTACGCTACGGCGCGAGGCGGTCATCCAGACTTGGGATTAATGAAGATCAATCGGCGAGTAACTTGGACAGAACTCTTCTCAACCATTTTCCACCAGAGAGTGCAGGGGCCCGTAAAGTTTTCGAACTAACTACACTTACATAGTACGTATCAGCGTTCTCATGCTACCCCTCAGCACTGTTTCCTAAAACGATGGACAGCGGCAAGCTAGGTCCGAGTTATGCGTACACATATGCTGGCACGTCCTTTCTACTGCTTTTTCTTATGCTCGTGCAAATGCGTCTAACCTTTGATCGCACGCTTCAAATTCCGTATCAAATCTATCTGGTCAGTTTTTTTCTCCTGTCAGACAGTTCTACAGCCTGGCGCAGCACAAAGCGTACACACCGCCGGTGCCGTAGAATTGCTGTACTAATATCATCGCCGCGATGACCGTTCTGCCCGGAGAGTCGGCCGGAGATATCAGTACCAGCAGCAAAGAATTAACAACTGCGGCCCGATACTATATCATCACCATCACAACATGCTGTACATATCGGCCAGCGAAACACAGTTCGCATACGAGAAGTACGAGAAGTATCGACCACGATGAAATCTTGCCAAAAGAAGAAAGGAAATGAAAATGCATCGTGTCGGCGGATTCGTCGCCATGGTATTTACACAGCCTCCAAGTCACAACCAGCCTCGCCCAGGAGCTGGCCCTGGGGAACAGTATTGGAAATTTGAACTATTCGAAGCCATGCATCGCCTCCCCCCAGGCCGTCATTTGCCCGTACCCCGATCCACGGACGCGATCAGGGATCGATTATAGTCATCTGACATGCATGCACACCTTACGCTACCAGCCACAGTTTATTTGCATCGCCCCATCCCACACCGATCGTTATCTAGGACTTCGGGCCGGGCCGACTAGTCTCGAACATTTCCTAGGCTAACAACAAGGGTCATCCACTCGCGGTTGACAGTTGTATAGCAACGACCGACCGACCCTCAGGCTCCCGTTGACGTTTACAACTATGAATGTACCACCATAGTGACTCATCTCCCAACGCCGACCAGTATGTATATGTGTGTACCACACCGTCCACACGTAATCATTTAATCTGGCTAGTCTAATATTCAACATACTTATCGGCGCCAGAGATCATGCCATCCATGATAGGAAGCTTACACAGTTCGACGATCCCGGTAAATCCGCCGATATTTAAGTTCTCATGTTTAGCAAATATACATATAAACGCACATATATGAGACGTGAAAGTGGCAGTTAAGTAACTCTTTATGTGCGCTTGGATCACCGCCGACACCAGGTCGGTAGGTAATAATATGGACGAATAAGACAATACTGGTACATAGTGCTTGGAACTTTCGTTCCAGAACAATACAATGCACCGCTTTCCCCCTCTACCCCCGACGCCCGTTGAACGTTTCATTTCTTACTCTCGGCACTCCCCGTCCTCTAACGGAACCTCATTTATCAACAGATCAACAGATCATACTTACATGTTACCTTATCGCGCTGCCGCGTTTCGCTTGCACAGGCACCGCCTCCGAGAAAATTGGAAGGCGACGCCCCAGGACCATATATAGTCCACCCCGGGCCTGGCAGACCGATGTGGCCTGCATCGAGGTCGGCAACGCTGAATGGGTAGCAACGACCATCGCTCCCGATAACGTTTATTACTTCCAACTATCGGTCGACCGCGGATACATAAAATCAAGGTAACATGCGTAATTATGTAAATAATATAACTAACTCGAACCTAACGCGATGTACACACTTATCGGCGGCGTCGTTGCATCTAGAAATATTATACATGATCGCCTGGACTAGACAAAACCATGTGACATTCGATAAATGATAAGCGCATATATGCATATGATATATATATTTGTGTGATGAAACCGTGAGTGGTGATCGGCGTTTTGTGCTTGCCTCGCCTCCGCCGCTGCCGCTCGCGCTGGCAGGGTGACCAACTGGCGATAAAATAGCGAATGGGTAGATTGTGACCCGAGTTCACGAACGCGCACGCCTGTGAAAAGGTTCGAAACGACGCGACGAGGAGGATGCACCAGAACCGCCACCGCGCCTCGCCGGGCAAGCATTTGCATGACTGTACTGGACGTCACGGCGGGAGAGAAGCATGCCGCACGCAGTGCATCTCACCTTGACGTGAAAGTGGCACGTAACGATGTGTCTCGGGACGTTCTCCGCCTGCATGGACTTGTTACATTCCGTCCACGGACACGTCAACGTGTCCTTTCCAGAGGCATGGAGATTGTGGACCCGCTTGAGGTGGTTTCGCACGGCTCCGACGGTTCCAGCCACTTCATCTTGGCAAGTCAGACCACCTGTGACACATTGGCACGCGTAAGCGGCATGGGAGCCTGAGTTGCCGGCGGAGCCAGTAATGGAATGGGGAGGAGGGTGGAAGGGTGCGCTTTCTCCAGAGGCATCCAAAGTCATCGAAGGAGGAAGGGTTCCAACCTGGGGTTGGCTGTGGTATCCGTTGACAACATGAAGCGGGCCGTTCGCATGTTCGGGGAGGTTTTGAGGATGAGGCAGCGTTATCGGTGAAACAGAGTTTGGTAGTCCCAATGAATCGTAAGCAAGAAACACCTGTAGTTGCGTCTCATGTGCCCAACGCACGTCAGGTTGATTTGTGGAAGGGATATCATACAGAGGTCCCCCATCCGTCGAAGTCGATCCAAGTACTGTATCGTATGCGCTTGGCTGGAAGTGATGGGGATGGGGATGGGGATGGGGATGGGGATGGTTTGGCAAGGGAATGGTTGTCTGCTCGTAGGGAGAGTGATGTGATTCTGAGATGGGACTGGAATGGGGGGGAGCCACAGGAGCGTGATGGATCGGGTCGGCTGGAGAGGACTCGGAGTTGCTGTCGCGTGGCAACTAAAGTCAGACAGTCACCCTTCGCAGCGGCAGTGGAACACATACTCTAGGCAATAACCAAGTGCGCCGGGAGAGAAATCTTGCCTGACTTGAGCGAACTCCCCCTCATAATTCCAGGTTGAATGGTTGAGATCCATATCAAGAGATGATAATGACGTGCGTCGTGTTTTGGGGGGATGCACACCTATTGAAGGTGGACGATGGAACAAGACGAATCGATGGGGGGATATTTATATGCGTGGCCCTGGCCGGTTGGCTGGCCTGCGGCGATCAAACGAGCGCGATACCGTGTGCGAATGGGTAAGTTAAACTTTGTTTGGCCAGGGAGCATGTCATCCTCGGAGTCATCCAGATATAACAAAAAGGTACCCCATCTATTACAAAAGGGGTACTTGAGAGCAACAGCTAGGCGTGAATCCTCACGTTGACGTACATAGTTGGCGGTTGCAACCCCGAAGCCGGTATTCGGGTATGCACGAATGCCGGGTGCCTTGGCAGTCCATGGTGAAACTCGCTCTATTGACAAGTCTTCGATTAACGGGCGCATATCATAAATAGGTCCTGGAGAAGCAATCGAATACCATCACTAGTACTGGACAATATGCATGAGTGTTCTCTCCTCTTCATTTCAACTGCCACTTACCACGAAGCGTTGCCGTGAAGAGGGTGGTGAGGGTGGTATTCCAAGCACAAGCGCATATACAGAAGCTGGCATTGTCGGAATCTCGTCAATGCGTCTTCTCGAAGAACCTTGGATGACAAATAACGTGGGAAGGTAGCTGTGGATATTACAGGCACTTTCAAGTTGGAATGCGCACCAGCGAGGCACCTATCACCTGGTGTTCACCCGTTGGGTGACGTACAGGACTTTTCCTTTTCTCTACGGTCAACTTGGGTAATGATTTCTGACTCCGAAATGAAATCAGAGCACCTCGTCACATCTGTGAAGATATATTTGTGCTCCTTAACGACTAGCCATCATATTCAAGAAAAAAACAATGCCCTTGGATGAAAGGGAATTTGTGGATGCTGGTAGGCAGAGGACGCCACTAACTCGGCGGAGTGCTGCCAGTTGCGACCTCAACGGCACCAAACCTGGTAAACCTTCTCATGTCTGCCACCTGTCTCAGATGCGCATTGGTATTCAAATTCGTTGGACGAACGTAATACGGAAATGTTAGCTTGTGACCGACGTCAATACAACAAGTACTGACCATTATCTCCTGCGCGCCAGGACAAAAGGGGATTATACGAAGAACCAATCTTGTTGCAAAGGATCTATGAATACTTGAATCTATCGCAGTGGCGGTCAAATGTGGCGGGACCGTCCCGTACATGAGGATCAATATCGGTCCGACAAGATCAATGATTCTGTTCTGGGAATAGATGAGCCAGGGGGTACGGTAGTAGTAATACCCAAGTGGCGCGTGTCAGGGTCCTTGATTGGAAATAGGAGGGGGGTTAATCGGAACACTCGAACGACGGCCAACCTCTAGTCCACTGACATTCAAGACAGCACTACTTATCACTGTTGATAAGTTGATAAAGTCTTGGCTGTTGCAACATACCCTCAATGATCGCAGGGCATGTAATAGAAAGCCAAACGGCAGTCCGTGCTCCACGATTTTGTGTCCGTGCGCCCGTCGGTTGATCCGACAAGCCCACTTCTTCAAGCCACTGTCCTATCGAGACGGCACAGCAACGCGCAAGGTTCGTCCCCCTTAGCACCCGTGATGACGACCACTCCCGCCACTCCAAATGGATGTCGGATGGAAACTCTACGTACCTTTTTCCAGTACCGGTTCTATTTTGAATTGGAACGCAATCTCTATCGCATCATGCTTGGGATCCGAGTCATGAGAAACGGCCAAGTTGATCGCAAATCGCCGCAAAGCCGGAGCATGCCGACCTAATGGAAAGACTCCAACTCCAGGGCAGATGTTGAAACATTCTTTAGTACATTCTTTGGGGCTGTGGACTGAATTTACGAAGGACGTTTTGAAGGGTGGTGACTTAGATTTCGGCTTGCGACTCGGGAAGTTCCGAAAACGCACGAGGCTATAATTTCGCAGCGCACAGCGAGGCAGCTGCTAACCTTTGTATTGAATCATTGAATCATTTAACGGATCTGTCCGGATCATCAAGGACGCAGCCTTTGTGCCGACGTGAGCCATCGTAAATAGATATCGGGTGCGGTGGGCGAATCAGAAACCACTCCATTCCGGCCAGCCTGATGGATTGCTAAATAATATGCCAATATTTTGAGTAAAATAAATTGCTGTGCCTACGGAAGACTGCTCCCAGTTCATTGGTACTTCGTCCGTACAGGATGCGCGCAGTTCGCGGACGTTGTACATTGGCATGTTTGCGCGACAGGCGAATGAATAAGCCATCAAAGCCATCCAACTTTCCAAGGCCATTCATTCAGTGAGCAAGATTCCAACTGTGCGGACAGCCAGAAGCCTTCAGTAATTCGTTACTAAAATACAGTTTTCCTATGATAGGCTACATGGAGCGCCATACAGACTGACATAAATTATGACAACATCGTGTCAGCATCTCCTTTCTGATCTTCAAGTTAGGCACCCGCCCGTACAGCATCTGCCAACGTGCGGTGTTTAGCAAACCTTCAGTTAGACCAAATGGAATCAGAAGGTACTTTTTCTTTTCTTTTCTTTTGGCCGTGGGGAGAGGAATAACGGCCATACTAGTCGAACAGCTGCTTTCACATGCAAACTCAGAGCTCGCCAAGTTTGAGCAAGGAAACGGCACGGACTACCTTGGCAACGCAATCGTCCTTGATCGCCAAGCAGTGGATCTTTGCCCACCCGATCACCCTAAGCGATGGTACTCACTGACGCAGCTTGCTCATCATCTCTGGCATCGTTACAACCAACTGGGCACGATAGCGGACATCATGGAAGCAATTTTGGTTTCCAG
This sequence comes from Leccinellum rugosiceps, assembly GCA_038089755.1. Taxonomy (NCBI): domain Eukaryota; kingdom Fungi; phylum Basidiomycota; class Agaricomycetes; order Boletales; family Boletaceae; genus Leccinellum; species Leccinellum rugosiceps. The sequence continues at coordinate 15,615 of JBBPLL010000471.1, read as the reverse complement.
AGAGGTTCTGAACATACTTCCAGAAGAGCACCCAAATCGTTCAACGTCTTTGCACAACGTTGCAATTTATCTCTCTAGTCGGTACAGGGGGCTTGGTGCAATGACGGACCTTAACGAGGCCATCGTCCTCGCGCGACACGCGCTCGATCTGTGTCCGCTAGGGCACCCAGAATATTCAATGACTTTGAACAACGTAGCGAATCGTCTCTCCGATCGGTACAGGCAATTCGGGACAATGTCGGACCTTAATGAAGCCATCTTTCTCGCTCGACGCGCGCTTGAAATGTGTCCGCCAGAACACTCGGGTCGTTCAATATCTTCGAACAACATTGCCAATCATCTCTCTGATCGGTACAAGCAGCTTGGAGCAATAAGAGACATCAACGAGGCCATTGCCCTCGCGCAAAAGGCACTCGACCTTTTGCCACCAGGGCATCCACATCGTTCAGGGCCTTTGAACAACGTTGCAAGTCATCTCTCCGATAGGTACAGGCGGTTAGGGGAAACGAAGGACCTCGACAAGGCCATTGTTCTCGCCCGACAAGCGCTGGACCTTTGCCCACCAGGGCATATGGATCATTCAGTGTCTCTGAACAACGTCGCAAATCGTCTTTCCATTCGGTTTAGACAGTCAAGGTCGATGGTGGACCTCGGCGAGGCCATCATGCTCGGGCGAAAGGCGATCGACCATTGCCCTCCAGGACACCCAGATCGCGCGATGTCGTTGGTAAATATTGCAAGATGTCTCTCTGATCGTTATGATGAACTTGGGAAAACATCGGACCTCAACGAAGCCATTATCTTCGCTCGAGAGGCTCTCGATCTTCACCCTTCCTATCATCCTGAACGATCACTGGCACTGGACCAATTGGCAGGCTATATCCGCATCCGCTTCACTAAATTTAATGCGTCGAAGGACAAGGAGGATCTATTCAGTCTCTACGCCGAGTTGTCGCATGTGCCGCAAATTGTTTCATCATCTGATCTATTTGCCGCCAGGCAATGGGTTAGTGTAGCCGAGGAATTTCGTCATCCTACGACTATTCTCGCCTACGAAACATCTCTCCGATTGCTCACGCAACATTTGGCCACCTTTCCATCCCTACCCCAACATTTACAGATCCTCAAGTACCTCACTTCATCGCTCGCAGTTGATGCATTTTCAGCTTGTCTCCGTGGCCGTTGTTCAGAGAAAGCAGTCGAGCTACTAGAACAGGGGCGCGGCGTATTTTGGAATCAGATGACTCGCTTTCGTTCCCCTCTTGATGATGTCATTGCACTAGGTCCGACAGGAAAGACCCTCGTGGACGAGTTCAGTCAACTGACGTCACATATCCATGATGTGATAGATTCAGATGGTTCAGATCGGCACGACAAAATGTGGGGTCTCAACCTCGATCTACAAGCGGTTATCATCAATATCCGCAAATTACCAGGCCTCGCCCGTTTCCTCTTTCCTTCCATTTTCTCCGATCTCAAGCATGCTGCTAGTGGTGGACCCGTCATCATTGTGAATGCAAGCAAGTATTCATGCGACACCCTCGTTGTTTTCTTCGACAGAAACCCGATTCATATCCCATTGCAAATTACAAGATCCCGTGTCCTGGACCTGTCGTCCGAACTTCAATCTTTGACTTTGGGTGCGAAGATCATGGATGTGACGAGAGGTCTCGCCCGGTTCTTGCGAGACCTCTGGGACGAAGTTGTCTCCCCGATTGTCGATTTTCTCCAGACAACACTTCCTTCCCAATCGCGTATCTGGTGGTGCCCCACTGCCGAGTTCAGCCTTCTGCCGTTGCACGCTGCTGGTCCATATCGGAAGGGCCAACGGAACCTTTCGCATCTGTACATCTCGTCTTACACTCCCACCCTGACTGCCCTCATTCGTGCTAGACGAAACACTACAAGTACAAAGTGTTCCGAGTCGGTGAAGGGGAAACGCTTACTCGCTATAGGTCAGGCTAACGCCAATGGGGAGAGCCAGCTTGTCTCTGTCGGTAGCGAATTGGACATTGTCTGCGAGCGTCTACAAGGTCACGCCACACTCACGCGGTTGGAGGGTCCAGAATCTGGTATATTCCGAGTCTCGAACGAGCTAAGGAACCATCAATGGGTTCATTTTGCATGTCACGGTCTGCCGAACACGAAAGATCCCTTCGAGTCCGCGTTCGCGTTACACGACAGCCGGTTCACGATCGAACGCATCATCAGATGTAACTTGGAGAGCCAGTACCCAGAGTTTGCGTACCTGTCTGCCTGCCATACGACGGTTGGGGACGAGGAAAGTCCAGACGAGGTGATTCATCTAGCGTCGGCGATGCAGTTCGCAGGGTTCCGGTCCGTGATCGGGACGATGTGGGCGGTGGACGACGAACAGACGAACAGGATCGCGTCGGCCTTTTATAAGCATATGGTAGACGGCGAATCTGGTGAACTAGACCATACCCGTGCGGCGGAGGCGCTCAACAGGACGATGAACACGTTGGTGGATATATCGCTCGATCAAAGGGTTCTTTATGTGCACATTGGTGCCTAACACGTTGTCGTTGTTTTCCGGTGCCTTATACATGGTCGGCCCGTTACCTCGCACTGCCAGTCCATGTCTGTCTGGCATTACGAAGTTGTGGCTGTCGAGGCTGCGGACGCAAATGGTCGGTCGTCTGTGCGTTCATACCGCTGTGTGAATTTCATCAGTATGAGAGTGGCGAAACGTACGAGAGGAGGTTAGGCGAACAGTGGAAGGCTTTTCTGGCCCTAAACTGGACCCAAACATGTATGGCAAAAGCGCGCTGTGTGAGCAGGGTGGTCACCGAATCAACAATGCTCCGAGTCGGAACGGCAGGTGACGCAGCGTCGGGCAGATATGTCGGGCGAATGTCTGGTCGTGAGCTGAGGGAGAGGTGTGAGGGTATGAAAACGAGTGGATCGAGGACTACTAAAAGTTAGGATAGGGAGCAAGTAGTAGTAGTGAAGATGAAGGAAAGAGAGCCTGAGGTGCTGGAGACTTTTGCTTCTCACGCAGACTAAATCGACTAAGCACAGGTCCATCTCGGGACCCTGCACAGTCTATACCGTGGACATACCGACAATATGTTCGTATTCTAGGCTGCATTTTCGAAGATGGAACTTCTTTTTCGGAGCGACCACGTGAGAAGTCGGGGTTATTTCAGTGACGGCCTAGACCACAGACGCGGTGCGGCGCAATTGTCGTGCTACTACAACGTTGACCTGTCACGTATTAGTCACCATCTTTTTCGGATCCCAGGACCAGCACATTGTTCCATAAGCATTCCAGCGGTGCTTTCAGTCAGACCAGTCACTAGATGGAATCAGGTACCTTTTTCTCTGCTATTCGCGAGGAGATCAATGAGATGATAAGCATACTAGTAGTGTGGGAGTTGCTTTCACAAGTAAACTCGATTTTCGACAAGTTTCGTGCCGGGGATGGAACAGACTACATTGGCGTTGAAGCAATTGCCCTTAATCGACAAGCAGTGGATTTGTGCCCACCCGATCATCCCGCGCGAAGCACTTGTTAAATCTGCTTGCCGATCAGCTCTGGAGCCGCTACAACGAACAGGGGACAGTAGTGGACTTGAAGGAAGCGATTGTTGTTTCCAGAGAAGTTTTGGACCTCATCCCAGAAGGGAATTCACTCGCCCGTTCAAGTTCATCGAGCACCATTTCGTTCTATCTCTTCGATCGCTACACCCACCCTGACTTCTCTCATTCGTGCTAGACGAGATGATCCGAGGGAAACATGTTCGACACAGGGAAAACACTTTCTCGCGATCGGACAGGCCGAGGAAAATGGAGAGAGCGAGCGTGCGCCCGTCGACATCGTCTGCGAACACATGGAAGGCCGTGCCACGTCGCTCACGCGACTCGAAGGTCCTGACTCAAACATATCCCGGGTCTCGTCGGAGTTGAGGAAGCACGAGTGGGTGCATTTTGCGTGCGACGGTCTCCTGAAAAAGAGGGAGCCTTTTGCGTCTGCATTTGCGCTCCGTGATGGGCATTTTGGGATCGAGGATGTCGTCAGATGCGAGCTCGAGAGCCCCGAGTTCGCTTACCTGTCTGCGTGTCATACGACCGATGGGGAGGAAGAGAGCACAGATGAGGTGATCCGGCTGGCGCCGGCGTTGCAGTTTGCAGGGTTCCGGTCTGTTGTCGGGACGATGTGGGATGTGGACGAGGGACAGACGGACTTGATTGCAGCAGCTTTTTACGGGAACTTTGTGACGGACGTGGAGGCTGGGGGATTGGATCATACCCGCGCGGCGCTGGTACTCAACAAGACGATGAATACCTTGGCGAATGTATCGCTCGATCAACGGATTAATTATGTGCATATCGGTGCCTAGTGCTTGTATTGTCTGTGGTTGAAAGCAGCATCTTTTATAGTCCTGTATCGTTCGAGTGTGGTGTGGACATAGTAGGTATGCTTTGCAACGAGTTAAAACTGTAAACGCTTACTTGCTAGCAAGAATGGCGACAATAAATATATCAGTAAAAAAAGGCCGCACAGAGAGCCTGAGTACCGCTTTAATTGTTGGCCCGCCCACCGGACGATCCCAAGCTAATCCCAACCCGCTACCCGTCCGCATCGATGCAAGTCGCCACCCGCTGTGCGACGTCCGGCTCCAAAAAACACCGCCTGGTCAAAATCTTCATCAAATCCTTCCCCCTCGGGAAATTCTTTACGAACGACCTAAACCCTTCGAGGATCCTCCCAAGCCACGCCTCCGACGGCATCGAAAACTTGCCCTGCTCGTTGAACCTTGCCATCAACACCCACATCAGCCCCCTCGATTCGGCATACCGCGAGTGGCTCTCGAGCGTCGTCACGCACGCGTGCGCCGCACTGTGTATCCCGTTCCGCTCGAGTTGCTTGGCGTTCCTGTGCCACCACTCCTCCATCTCCCCTGGCTCCCGCTCAAGATGCGTCACCGCGAGCGCGATCGGCACCTCTTTCTTTCCCAGCACCTCGTAAAACAACCGGTAATTGCTCTGCGTCGTCTGCGTGATCCGGTTCCCGCGTATACAAAACAGCAGGAGACTGACCCCGCCGGCGCGGTTGAGCTGCTTGATCAACGCGACGGCTTTTTCGATCGCGCTAAAGTACCATTCCTTGTCCCTGTCCTTTTCCGGTTCTTCGAGTCCGACCGTATCCCACAGCCGGATCGTCGTCCTGCCCAGCAGAAACGAGTACTCCGTCGCGTCCAAAGTGCACGGGTTGCTGTCCTGCGAAACCTTGGCTATGTGCGCCCCCGCCAGTAAGTTGATGAGCGAACTCTTGCCGACGCCCGTCTCCCCGAACAACAACACGTTCAGGTCTTTGGGGGGAAAAACCCCATCGGCGATGAGGTTACGAACGCGGTCCTGGCACAACCTGTGGCGACCCGGCAACTTGGGGTAGCAATCGTCGGAGAACGTCGTGATGCACGCGTGGCCCGAAAACTCCATCTGGAATTCCGAGAACGCCGACTGGTTGATCGTCCACCAGTCTTCCATGGAGGCAATGATATCTGGCAGGGTCGATCGTTTCTCGAGCTCGGTGATGACGGCGACAAGGGGGGTGTCGGGCGAGACCCTGTCACGGATCCGGACGACGGTGTCGTACGTCCGCCTCATCCCATCGGTGACCCTGGAGATGCCCCGCATGCAGAGGATGAGGAGGTGCGCGCCGCTGCTTCTCTTGAGCTCGCTGAGTAGCGATCGGAGGGCATCCTGGGCTTGCCTTGGAGGGACAGTCCCGAAGGAGCCTTCGCCGAGTCCGGGTGTGTCCCAGAGACGGAACGTCTGACCGTCAGAGACCCAATCGTGGTGCTCTACTCCGGCGGTGACCCCGCGGACGTCATTGCCCGTTGGACAGCAGGTTTTGTCAGTGATGAGATTGATCAAGGAGCTTTTTCCGACTCCAGTTTCTCCTGCGATGACGATGTTGCGAACAGAGTTGAGTTGCGTGCTGGAAAGAGACAAGACGTGTATGTGTCAGCGCGGATCTCTCTCACGTGCACCTGAGGCCTCGACAACATACATTATTGTAGATTGGTTTATCATTCCCCGACTTGGTGGTGGTGGTGGTGGTGTCTACGCGCGCAACTGAGTGTAGGGAACTACACAAGAGAAAGAACAAGTCGCACTTTGCACCACGTGGTGGGGGGGCGACGACGGATGGAGGCCGGGGCAACTTGACAGAGACCTCGTTGTTTTCGTGAGCCCGAGAAGGTGTTTCTTGAAATGGCAAGTCTGGCGATATGGGCTGGTAGTAATCGATATGATCTATCGCCTCGTGGTCGCCCCCAATTATTTTTAAGGTTAAGGGTGTCGAGATCTAGACCTTCAAGTACATAGTCTTTTTTTTTCCGGTTCCTCGACGGGTCCCGCAGTGTCCCATAGCAAAATCGGCATCCCGCTCAATTGAAGCTGTGCTATCTGGTGACAAACGTATGGGAGCAAGTTTTCAACAACTCTGTGCACTCGAAAAATAGAAGAGCGACTACTTGATGAGCATATAAGTACACGATCGCGAGTGGAATGACAAACCCCGGACACCAGGATATGATGACTCTGCTGAGGTTCCCCGATATCCAGCCGACAATACCACGCGCATACAACCACCCCAGCGCACTCAGCGGGCCTGTTCAGCACCTAGAGGTTAGCCGACGAATGAGCCATCTGCGAGCACTCACTCTATGAGAGGCCTTTTAGCACCTCGTCGAGCTCTCCGTGGACCTTTTGTATCTCTGAGCGCTTCCGTTGCAGCTCCCCGCTATTGTACACCCTCAAAGCTCCCCGGGTCTCGCGTACGAATTCGTAAGACATCTCTGTCGAGTTCGAGAGTTCGGAGGACTCTGAATCGGCGGTGGTGCTGGCGCTGGCAGAGACGGTTGGAAGTCGCTGAGTAAGGACGGTCGAAAGGTCTATATCGGAGGCACGTAAGAGGGCGAGGTCACGGAGGGTGTCGCTGAGCGGGAGGGGTTTCGACTTTGAGGACGACATGACTGTGGGATACCAACAAGCATTATGGAGGCAGTGCGGTGTCCTATTCTATCTACCCCATCAGTGATACCCATGGAATCCGCATCCTCAGAAGATCCTCTGCCTGTGGAACAGGAGTCTACCACTCCTGCAAGGACTTCCCCTACGACGCACCCCGCGTTCGGCTCTCCAGACGCAGACGTTGTACTCGTCTCGCGGGACCTGGTTTCCTTCCGGATGCATTCGTTCACACTCAAAACCACGTCAGGCTGGTTCCGCTCCCTTTTCTCTCTCCCCCGACCATCCCCATCCACATCGGACACTGCGGACAGCGGAAGTCGCCGCGCTCTGGCCCCATCGACGACAGATCCTGAGACGATCCATCTGTCCGAAGACTCGACCACGCTCGAGCTCCTTTTCCGGATGATCAGCGGACTGGCCATCCAGCCGCTGCCCTCATTCGACGTGGTCGATGCACTGCTGTTCGCGGCCGAAAAGTACGACATGGCGGGTCCGGTGTCGCTGGTGCGCATCGCGGTGCTGACTCCGCCGCTCGCGGATCAGCCTCTGCGGCTGTATGCGGCGGCGTCACGGTGCGGATGGGTGGAGGAGGCCAAGGTGGCGTCGGAGCGGACACTGTCGATGAACCTGTGGCAGGAGGACAACTGGGAGATGCTGAACAAGATCGACGTGCGGTCGGCGCTGGCGTTGTTGAAGCTGCATAGGTCGAGGCGAGAGGAGCTCCAGAGGAAGCTGAACGAGCACCCGTTCGTGAACGCGTACCCGTTGTCGTATTGCTCGCGGTGCAGGCGGCAGACGGATCATCATGCGTGGAGGGAGCTGAAGCAGCGCGTGGTCACAGAGATGGACAGTCGGCCGTCGGGTGATACGGTGATGGAGAATGGACTAACTGAGTGGGCGGAGGCCAAGGCGTGCTGGGAGGCAAAGTGTCCACACGCCGACTGTGCGATCGTGCAGTACGACAAGACGGAGACGATGCGGCTCGTTCGGGAGTGCATCGCCGGACTACCAAAAACGACGTAAATAACCTTTTTGTTGTTTTTTTTTTTTTTTTTTTTCAATGATGATGCTCTCTCGCTGCCTGTCGAGGGCTGCCAGATCTCGCTCGTTTTTCAGTCGTTCCATCCTCAATGAGCTACCAAAACCACCACCCCCGATAGATGACTCTACGTCTGCACTCGACTACAAAACATCCCACAAAATACGTCCACCGCCCCTCCCAGTGTCCGACGTCCCTCGTTCGCGCACCGCAGAGGAAGCCGTGACAAACATCCTGTACAACACCCCACCTCCCAACTTACAGCCCTACAAAAAGTGCGTCTGTCGAGTCCCGCTCTCCCAGATGCCCGGCTGACCAGGTCGTTCTCAGACACATCCTCAACTGTCTCGTCCAGAACGAACCGGGTGTCCTATCACGCGTCTCGAGCATCCTGGCCGGCCGCGGCTTCAACATCGACTCGCTCGTCGTGTGCCGTACCGAGATTCGCGACCTGAGTCGCATGTCGATCGTCATCAGCGGCCAGGACAGCGTCGTCGAACAAGCTCGCCGGCAACTCGAGGATCTCGTCCGTCTCTCCCTCCTGCTCTCGTTCTCATACACGCACTCATTCTCAAACAGGTTCCCGTCTGGGCCGTGCTAGACTACACCGACACCCGCGTCATCTCGCGCGAGCTTCTCCTCGTCAAACTCTCCATCCTCGGCCCCGAGTACCTCGAAGACCAGTTCGTCGGCGGTCCCTCGCACGAAGCCCGTCGTGGCCCCGCAGCCTCCGCCTCTTCCTCTTCCTCGTCCAGTGCCCACTCCAAAGCAGAACGAGAAGCTGCCCTAGCACACAACTTTGAGCGAGGCGGGCACCCAGAGACCTCCGCTTCCGGGGAGTCCCCCTCCCCACTGCCGCTGACAGCCTCCGAGGCCCTCCGCCTCAAGCATCAGCACCTCCAATCCATCAACGTGCTCGCGAACCAATTTGGAGCCAAGATCGTCGACGTGAGCGATAACAGCGTCATCGTTGAGTTGACGGCCAAGACGAATCGTGTGGTCGCGTTCTTGAATCTGGTCAAGCCGTTTGGGATTTTGGAGAGCGCCAGGACGGGTGCGCTTTTCCCTTGCTTTTTCTCGGGAACATGACGCGCTGAAAGGCTTGATAGGTCTGATGGCGATGCCGCGTACGCCGATCGCGAGGTCGGGAGATGATGCTGACGATATCTCGGAAGAGGGCGGTGCGGTGGATGCTAGCCTGCTCCCTCCAGGCTAGTCGTATGATCGCTCCCTTGCGCATTTAGGGTCTGTTTTTGGTAGAGGTACTGGACAAAAAGGGATTAGAGTTCGCGCACATCCGTGTTCTGCCATCCCAGCGTCAACCACCTCGCGATCATTACGATCACATGTGAACTATTCTCGAGCGCGACAACAACGAAACGAACGCGCGACCTTGGCATGCACGTATGGGCTCTGCACCGCGTGTATACCTGTAACACCCTGCGACCAGGTACGGAGGGTACCTCCACTCCCCAGAAAAAGAAAAAAAAATCAAGGAAATAAAAGAGTGTAAACGCTGTATGTACCGTTGGTGGAGGTGACTTCAAGCATTCCGTGGTATCAGCACCACAAAGATATTGACTAAAAGTCGTCCAGAAGTGGGGATACACACTGGGATATAAAGGAGTCCATCGTACACAATAAGCTTATAACAATTCACAACTATTGCACATCGACTATCTCCACGCTGTCCACCAACTCCTTCATCGGCGTGTCTGCCCGGATCTGAGCCTTGATAAAACTGTCCGTCGCGACACGCTTGTACAGCGCACGCGCTTGAGGAGCAAGCAACAGCGCACCGAACGGCTGCTTCAGTCGAACGACCAGCCGTAACGCACGCATCGTTAAATCAAACTGAGGAGTCCCGCCGAGGAAATCCTTGTCCATAAGGGGGCTGATCCAGGGGTGGATCAGGACCAAGCCCTGCATTCCGACCAAATCGTCGTCGGTCTCGATCCGCACATCGCCGAGGATGGGCGTAGTCGCATGATAAACATGATCCGATCCAGGTTCTGCCGCGATGATAGCGGAAAGGGAGAAAACTAATCCAGGAAGGTGGAGCCGACCGGTGATGATCGAAAGAGGGGGAAGGTTATGCAACCGCTCGTACAACTGAACGGCGAGCAATGGGTCGGGCAAGGATGACTGCAAGGCCATGGTCATCCTGTCCATCTCGGCGGTCTCGAGCGGTCCCGGAACGTGAGGGGGCTCGATGTGGTCGTAGACAGTGAGGTCACCAGGGAGGTAGCTGTTGGTACTACTACTCGAGTTTCCAGCCCGAGTCCAAGAGAGAAGTGTGACGTTATCCGATTGGGTCAAGATGTGCTCCAGTAGACGACGGACTGCTCGAGTGCCCTCTCCATATATCACCGGGAGTGAGACATCAAAGATACCGAACAGACAATATGCGATATCCTCTACTCGCGTCGTCTCGCGCCTCGAAGCCAGGTACAACTTCTCGCGCACCCTAGTCAGCCCTGGCTGAAGCGTTGCGAGGGCCTGGGTGGCAAAATTGGTTGCTTGTTCCATCTCGGAAAGAATTAAAGGCGATTCTTTGTGGTTGAATAACTCGATATCCAGGTATGGTTTCCAATCCTCCGTATAAAATTGTACGACCTTCGACGCGACGTACTCTTGATATGTCCATCCACGAGTGTTCCAGATGCTTTTCCACAGAGAGCCCTTTGTTTGTGACTTGGAGTGAACGCCGAGAAGATGGATGATTGTCAGTGCTGCACGACAATACCACTGGAACATGGCAACCACAGATTCTTGCTGAACTCCCTTGTCGCTTTGGTTGACACAGCATGTATCACTCCATGCCCACCGGAAGCGCCGAGACTTCACAAGCTTGCAGAAGTTGATGAGTTTGTCGATCATGGGGGATGTGGGTAATCTATAGATAACAGCATTCTCGATCATTTGGAATGATGGTTCGGGTGGTTGCCACCTGTGCGAGAACATCACGTATTCATAGAATTTCTCCACCTCCCACTTGATGAGCCCATGGTCGAGCCGATCGCACGTGATCATGGAAGACCGCAACTCATGGAATATCGAGCACTCCTCGAAAGCTTCCTGTTGTGTAATCTTATCACAGAGACGACCAGTGGTGGTGTCGATGAGAACATGTGGAATGAGACGGGTTGTTTGTTCGACGACCTTGCGAATCAGTGGGGTCACATCGAGATATTGATTACGCATGCCTATTGACGTGAAATTAGTCCATGTGCAACTGCACAACATGTATAAAACAGACTGACCTTGAATGTGCGGGTCAACTGAATTCTTCATCCTCGACAACATCATCTCGAACACATCGAATGCCTCCTCGTAACGTCCCAGACTATGTAATACTGCGTGTTTCCTTTTGTACCCTTTGTAGCTTGATGGTTCACGTTCAGTGATCTGATTTTACGGTCAGCACCCTCAACTCAGCATGCAATGCGGGTCAAATTATACCTGGTTGGCATTTACGAGTTCGTCCTGTAACAAGCCTACCCGCACCTTGCAGCATTTGACTATGATGTCACTGATATTTATTGGGTGAAGCGAAAGTGCATTTGAGTAGAATGCGATGGCCGCATCATGGTTCTTTTTGCCCATTGCTGCATCACCTTGATTTTCCAACTTGTTGCTACAACGTTGTCGAAAATCTGGAGAAATATTCAGATTGGTCTTGGAGTCACCAATGGAATTACTCGCCGAGTTCCCACTTCCGTCGCTCATCAAGGGTGCTGGTCTCCTCTGATAGCTCGTTATTCATTTTATGGAAACATTCGACCACCTCCATGAGACGATCGTCCCCTTCGAGAACATTGCAGACCGCCCGATAGACATGAAACTTCGGAAGCTTGAACTGAATGTAATGAGAATTATCATGCAGTTGTCAAACACCAAATGAACCATACCTTCTGCACAGTACTCAATGCCTCACTCACTGAGCAACGAACGAGCGCCATTCTCGCCCATCCCATCAGCACAGCTTCCGGAGGCAAGGGAGTGAGCAACAAGACAGTAGAGTAAGCCGAAAGGGCTTCATCGTGTTTCTTGGAATTTGATGCCTCATCTCCGATCTCCTGAAGCCTTAATACGCATCGGTGAATGAATTCTGATGGAAGTGATTGTGTATACTATTCTAGGATAAGATACACATACTCACCTTTCAGCCAATCGATGACCAGTTTGTTATCCCACAGATTCTCAGCCATCGCGTTCGCAAAATGCTGTACAGCATCATATATGCGACCGTCGGCGTACAATGACTCGCACTCATACTTCTCGTCATACACACGGAGGGCACGTTTGCATGTGGCATATTGGTTGCCATGTTCTTGGATGGTAAGCTCGAGCTCGTTGATTTTTGGTACAATGAATCCTGAAAGCGGGTCAGAGAGTCGTCAGTCGAGAAGATTCAAAACGCACCTGAGCTCTTTGCAGGTAGATAAACGTCAGCGCGTAGTGCTCTGATGGTCTGAGTTAATCGATCGAGTGAGCCTTGAGATGCGGCAAGCACACTGCGGAGCTCCTTGTCTGACTCGTGGAGACGGGTGATTTTGCGATCTAATAAGTGGGGTTGTCAATCCCGTGGGGTGGAAGGTGAAGAGAACACACTTGAGGTTTCATTGCGTGCACGAAGGGAATTGATCATTTCATTGAGGCCTGTCTTTTCTTCGTTGCATGCGATAAGTGCACTGTGGAGTTCCTTGTCTGATTTGTCGAAATGAGTGATTTTGTGACCTAATGAATGGGACTGTCAACGACGTGGGGCAGCAGGCGAAGAGAACGTACTAGATGTTTGATTCTGTGCGCGAAGGGACTTGATTATTTCATTGAGGCCAGTCTTTTCCTTGTTTGATGTAGCAATCTGGGAACGGAGTTCCTGAACAGTTTTCTGGAGATTCGCATTATCATCCTCTGGCGGAAACAAATATCAGCACAGCGGAGTCATCAAGATAATAAGCACACTTTGACGCGCGTCACTAGCACGGAGAGCCATGATCATGTCGTAGATATCTGGTTTTTCAGTCTTCAAGCGGTCCAAGAGTACCTGTGGAAAGGACAAATCAATGAGGTGGTCTTACATCAGTAGCGTTACTCACAATGCTACGATAGGGTGAGGGAAGAATGTCACAGAGATTCCGCAGCGTCATGGCCCCGTCTTCACCGGTCGCAATGTCGTAACTTGGCGAGATGGCCATGGACCGGATGAAGTGGGAGTGCTGGATGACATTCCCAATTTGTTGATGTGTCTTGGTGTCCCAGAGTGAGAGCGACGAGTTAGCAGAGGCTGCGATGATTTTGTCGTTGCATGCCAGTGCAATACACTGTGAATTGTCGTCGCTGTGAATGCGCCATTTCGCGAGCGTCTTCTTGGTGGAGACATCGAGACAGCGAACGCTGCCGTCCGATTTGGACAAGGCAAAGAGGCGGTTGGAGTCACTCGCCCACGCGAGCGATCCGTTGATATCCGAGCCGAGCCGAATTGGAAAGTCTGCGAGGAGGTCGCCGACGCTGCTGCCGTAGACTCGAACAGAGTTGCGACTCCAAGTGCCAGTAGTGACGTGTCGCCCATCAGGAGAGAACTTCACTCCAGCCACGAAGTGGTCGTGTTTGAATGGGCCAAGGAGTCGTTTGAACGCGGGAAACGTCCAGACACTGAACGTCTTGTCATCCGATCCGGTTGCGATTTTTGTTCCATCGACTGTGATGTCCATCGCGCGTATGTGATCATTGTGTAGTTTGAGCTCGTTTACCTTCTTAATGCTTGTTGCATCCCAGACGCTCACTCGACCCGCTCCCATCCCACACACGATCCACTTGCCATCTTGTGTGACTGCCAGGTCCAAAATAACACCCCCAGCTCCCTTTGGATTCCCCATTTCCACACCATCCTTCATCCGCCATCGTTGAATCTTCTTTTCATATCCCCCGCTCACGACATGTTTCCCATCAGCAAGAAAAGCGACCGAATATATGTTACCTTGAGGAACGATTTCGATTGGATTTACGACATTGGAGTTAGAGCCTTTTGCATTCGATTCCTGAGTATCCGTCAATACTTCTCTTTCGTTGGTCACCAATGCATGCACCTGCTGACCACCGTCCGAGGAAAGTGGGTTGTCCGCCGCGGTCCTACTCAGCTCTGTTACTCGTCAGCACCGTTCACCAATGCCCTTGCCCACGTACTAGTAGTACTCACCATTCCTCTTCCCCGGGTGCAACTTGGAAAACATACTGGGTCAGGTTTAAGTACAAAGAGAATGACTGGTCGTTCACTCTCATTACACCTTCATCGCCGCCTGTGCATTCTCACGCACTGGTTACTAGTGCCTGTGCTCTGCGCGCTCGATTTTATCCAGACCCCGCTCACCTTTATGCGCACGTGCCATCACTCGGATCGGTCAAGGTCGGCTTCTCTCATCTCGTTTCGACATTTTTGGTCAGATATTCTCCATGAGGCTGTGCCCCGGCGTCAATATCTGATTATTTTGCAGAACTGAGTTACAGTACCTATCATGAAAGGGATGGACGCAGATACTCGCTCTCGAGGTATGCTTTGAGAAAACTCATTCTATATGATAATTGAGAGATAGTGTCTGCCTTCTGTCTCCTTCCTGTGTTTGTATACAGGTCGAAACAATAGTGAAGCTCATGTCAGCGACAGACCGCTTACACTCACAGGCAATATACCTTCCTTCTTCAATGAATCCAAGAATTGATGCGCACGGAAGGCTATACTATTCAAGCTGGAAAATCGGGCGAACTTGGCGTTCACTGGTGACGATTCTGCGACAAACAAAGTTCAAAGACGGATCGCCTCTTGTTCGTCTACTAGTCATGCGCCGAAGAAATGGGCGCCTCCTTGGTCCTTGGTTTCAAATCTGGGAACAGTTTTACCCATTCCCATGGCCGCAGTGCTGGGCCAGTGTTGAGTAGGGACAACAGAGTGCAGAAGTTGCTGCCCTCGTGTCCTGAGTTTTATCCAACTCTGAGGGGCGCCTTGAAATGTAGAAACTTTAGTTACTAAGTTTTAACCAGGCTGTCGCCAGAGCGACTCGCCGTCTTCCGTCGGCATCGTTAAAATATACAGATCGATCCGCCCCATATACGATCAATCGACATGGTCTCAGTTGTATTTTGATGGCAGCAGTCCAGCCCGGAGATGTCCATGTCTTAGGATAGGATGAACTTGTGATAATTGACGAGGCTGTGGCTCTCGTGCGCAGCTAGTAGGACCTTAATTCGTGTTTATGGCTTCAATCATCAACGAATATGAACTCTCGAACTCTCTCCCTCAACACATCCGACAATGGTACGAAAGTACCAGATCCTCTGTCACTAGTAATCTCAATTGTCATTTGTAGTATGGTTGTTGAACCCAAGATGGCACGTTTAGAGAGCGACACTAGTGGATTACGGGAAACACTGGCAGGAGTGCCTGCTGTTGGAACGCAGCCCGTCAAGTAGATAGTATTAGGACTATTACACTACGCTCACTATGTTTCCTTTTTGGGTTACCGCACGGTACTTACGTGCGCCACTCTTTTTACCTTTCCTCCAGTCTCGTT
>JBBPLL010000470.1:0-22770 GCA_038089755.1 Leccinellum rugosiceps | reverse complement strand
AGATCTGCTTTAGTGATCATATGTATCTGATCAGTGGTATAAACATCATCTCTTTGTTATCCTCTTTTTTGTTCCTTCCACATGATAATCTTCTCTTCTAGAGAGGGTGTCTGCTTTTCCCATGGATATGCCTGGTTTGTTAACCAGATTGTAGTCAAATCTCAATAAATAAAGGACCCATCGAGCTTGTCATTGATTGAGATCCTGAGATTTCATAAAATACTGGAGGTTTTTATGATTTGTCCAGATTTTGAAGTGATATCTAGCACCTTCTAGGTGATGTTGCCAAGCTTCCAATGTGAGGATCATAGCTAGCATTTCCTTGTCTGCAATGGGGTAGTTGCATTGTTCTGGTATCATCTTATGTGACATAAACACTACCAGATGCCATTTGTCATTCTTTTGTTGTGAGAGCACTGCTCCAATGGCAAAGTCTGATACATCACATTCTATCTGATATGGTGTGTCGTCATCAGGATAGAGTAACCCAGTGAGCTGATATGAATAAATCATATTGTAGCAGGATAATTATTTAGACCAAGTCATAAGCAGCCCTTTTGGAAAGAATGAAATGAAACATTCTTTGTAAAGATATCAGCTCACTGATCACCTATGGGGACATAGAAAAGTTGAAGTTCTTGTTATTCCTGAACTGCTTCACAAATATATTGATATTTAATTGCTATATACTTTGATTGTCCTTCTTGAGCTGGATTCTCTGTGAGAAACATAGCTCCTTGATTGTCACAATTAAGGGGAATTGGATGCTTGATCTCATGACCAATCTCTTTAAAGAGATTTCAAATCCAAGCTAATTGTTTAGCTATTTCAGCCATGGTAACATATTCTGCTCTGGTGGATGATAAGACTACCATCTTCTGGCATCTGGTACTCCAAGGAATAGTAGTGTCTGTGAAGAATATAACATATCTAGAAGTAGATTGTTTATTTCCAAATCACCTCAGAATCACAATAGGCATTAAAGCCTGATAATCTTGCAAGCCCATTAAAAGTTATTGATATGTCTTTGGTATATAGAAGATACCAGATGATATATAGAGATCTATTAAGATGATCTTATGATGGGTTTGCAGAAAACTGTGACATCTTGATTACAGCATAAGCAAGATCTGGTCTAGTACCAAGCATAATATAAAGAAGAGATCCAATCATAGATTGATATATGGATCTTCATTTAGCATCAGCTTCCTCTTCATTAGGTTTTAGGTTATACCCTGAAGGTAATGGTATTCGAGCGTATTTTGCATTCTCTAGCTGGAATCATTTGATTACTTTCTTAGCAAAGGTAATTTGGTCTAATCTCAGAGTTCGTTTCTTTCAATCTCCGGTAATTTTCATGCCTAGATATTCAGTGGCATCACCAAGGAATTGTGATTCCCATACCATTAGGAAATCATCAATGTGCTTTTGCAGCAACAGAATGTTAGATCCCATGAATAGAGCATCGTCTACATAAACAAAGAAGGTGATCTTATCTTTGCCAATGTATTTGATAGAGATACCAGGATTAGAAACAGTTCATTTAAATCCCATCTTGATAAGGGACTTATGAAGTGCTTTGTTCCATTTGATGGTGGCTTGTTTAAGACCATAAATGGCCTTCTGAAGTTGATAGACTTCATCTTCTTTTTTTTTCTTGATGAAACCTTCAGGTTAAACCATATATAGTTCCTCATCATCATCTAACTTGCCGAATAGGAATGCTATTTTGACATCCAGTGCTTTTATTTCCCAATCTTCTAATGCTGCTAGGGCAAGGAGTAATCAATCATACAGTTTCAAAATGAGTGACAGGTGAGAAGGTTTCTTCAAAGTCTATTCCATAGATCTGAGTAAAGTCTTTTGCAATAAAGTGTGCCTTCTTTTGGTCATCACTTTTAGTAGCATATACCCATCTTCCTGTAATGGATTTATGACCTGATGGGAGATCCACTAATTCCTATATTTTGTGGTCATGAAGAGATTTTATTTCTTCTTCCATCACTTTCCACCATAGTCTCTGTTCCACTGTGTCAAACTTTTTAATATCTCAGTAATGAACTGGAGTGGTATTCACTGTAGTAGCAGTGAACAGGTAGTGTCGAACCCACTGAGAACTAAAGGGTTCCAATGGCAAATTATGGTATAGATCATTGAACTCCATATCTTGTAAGTTCATGGGAATGACAGTTTCTCTAGGAACCAGAGTTAAATCCATAGATGGTGTTAATGGTGAAAGAGGAGTTAGCTCCTCCTCAATCATTTCCATTGGTTCATCTCACTCTATTTCAAGCAGTGTTCTTTCTCCATAGGTATTATCAGGTAATATCCTTCAAATTGGTGTTCTGGATGATGGATGTCCTGACCCTAGTTTGAGATTCCTCTGATACTTCTTGATCTTGTTGATATTGATATGGACAAGTTCAGAATTCTGGATAGTTTCAGAAGGAGATCTGATCTCCTGGGGGCTAACCATGGTCTTAGTACTTTGGCTGTTGATGGACCCTACTAGTCAGGTTCACTCTCATGTATTGTGTGGATGTTGCAAGTGGCTGTTGGCAGTTATCATTTTTTCTTTCATGGCATGCATGGCCTAGCCTTTTCCTGGCTTTGCCAACATCCAGATGTGCGGTGATTTTTGCCATGCCTGGTTGCAATGTATGAATGCGCTGAGGGCTGACCATGACAGATCCTTACCACAGTGGCCAGTGATGAGGGATTGGCCTACATCTACAGCAGACGTATCATATCTGGCATTTGCATCAGTGGAATATCTGCTGTCACACTTGCATATGTATTAGAGTACTTGCCAAAGGATGTGCATGGATGGATCACGGGCCTGTTTGAAATAATGGTGGTGATTGATGTGATGATCTCGTACTTTATCAATCGTGGGTCATAGTGTTTATTGTGCTCTCTCATCAATGACCGTTTCTGTTTGTGTCCATCTAGTTGGAGTGGGATTGCATATGGCTGATAGCCCAAATGTGTGGTGGATTCTGTTTGGGTTCCAGCTCATCCCTACCAGGTTAATGTGCATTGGGTTGCTCACTGTGAAGGTTAACATATCTCCATTTTGAATTGTAGCGTCTAACTTACATCATGTCTGTAGGAATCACCATGGTGATTGGCTATCAAAGGTTGACTGGAGGAGGCATTACAAAACCTTGAATACCTGCACAGAGAGTTGCTCAATTCAGAGAGTACATACATTGAATGAACTGTTTGCTCAGGCTTTTTGTACCAGGAAGACTCATCTAAGATACACTACTAGGAGAGCTACAAGATGTGGACAGGGATGACACCTTTTGCTATGTAATGCTCCGAGTTAGACTCAGGTCATGTGACGCTAATGTCCCATTGAGAACCTTCGAAAATATTATTTGGAGTGCTGAGGATTCGATTGGTACTCCTCCTCTTAAGCATCAAAGGTAATTTCTCCTTGTATCATTCTAATATGTGTTTACCCTCATCTGCATCACAATCCTGGTCAACAAGCCCAGAATGACACTGCCAGTGGCGCGCTGGGAAATATGTCATTCAGCATTGGGACATCCCCAAATTGGAATTGCTTCAGAGCATCATGACAAGCATCCGTCTACAAGGAGCACCGATGCAATGGACTGCGGAGGTAACAGAATGGGCACACATACATCTCATGAAGTTATCTCGACCAAGCTGAAAAATGCTTTGTATTTGACCATGCTACATCGACTCTCCAAGCAGAGGAAGATGATGATTTTGATGACAATGACACTAATATGGATCAGCATCGCATTGGACAAAAAATACCTGTCTACTCTATGAGGGCAAAAGCATTATTGGATGGGTCATACCTTACTGCTCCACGCCCATATAGGACATTTGCAACTAAACGGACTACATTCCACATCAGTAGGGACCCATCGCTCACTAACTAACATCAGCCTTAACACTGCTATCAAAACCTTTCAGCTTTTTGACCTTCCCTGGGCAATCCATCACTTCCTCCACTGCAAGCTCACTAGATCAGAACCCACATCACAAAATGCACAATGCACCCAATCAGATAACAATCCACTACCGTTTTCATGCATTCAAGTATAGTCCAAGATTTGGGTACAGTCAATGCCACATCACATTGAAAATTCTCTCGGACCACCCCAAGCACTTTGTGCTCAACCACCAGATGACGCATGGCCCCTTGGCCATTATGACCCCGCAATTGTTAGTATGTCAGATGAGTCTCTGTGGCCCTATCATGGACTTCAAGGTAATTCTTTGCTTGTAACTGTATGCAACTCATGCCATTCCCCAGGACATTGTGTTGTCCAGTTATGAATGATATTCCATCCAATTTGGACAGATTGTCCTGCTACTGTACCAGATGAAATTCTGGCCTATGTGCACCCATTCACCACCATCAAGCATGATTCATCTACAGGGATGGACCTACTGACACATGTGAAGTATCATAAGGACTTGGCAAGGATATATCATTCCTGTCACACACATTTGCTCACATGCACATTTGATACCCTATTTTGGTGAAAAAACAAATTGCGACGACAATCAAGTTGGAAGCATGTGAACAGTTCTGGCTTAAAAAGTATGGAGATGAAGGTTTCTTTTTTGCCTTGTCGAAGTCTGGTTGATGTAGGATTCTCCATATCATTTCTGACAAGCCGAAGATCTGACTTTCACATGACTTCGTATTGTGACAGTGTATATTTCTAACTCGGACATATATAGTATCTGTTGCAGCATGCAGTGGGATACATATGAAAATGTTTCTGGCATGTGGTGTTTCCTCAGAACTCCCTTGTTTGCCCTTCTCTTATCTTGACCATTCCTTCACTAAGAAAGATCTAAGAAAGATGCAAAAAATAGACAGGGGTGCCAGTGGTAACCAAGATTCTTGAAGCCATCAGTTGTTGTACGTACCTCCGCGTTCATTTGATCTGAATCAGAGTCTGACAATTTTTGGCATAATGTTTTTAGACAGCATATATCCACATGGCATCACAGTGTATAAGCGACACACACCCTACAATCCACACCACAGTTAGTTCTCCAAACAAGCCTACCTTCCCCATTCACACAATCTTCCCTCATAGAAATGCTCAAGCTTGCCACTGCATTAAAACAACATGGGTTCGAACTTTGAACACACCCTGTCGGCCCTAGTCACAGAGGCCTGCAGTAACAATCATGCCCAGCAACCCCAAAAAAACACTATCTTGACAATGTATGGGTTGTGAAGATCATGGAAGGGAACCTTGCCAGAAGTCACATAGTACAAGATGTGGTGTGTTCGGTGGGAGCCAGGGAACAACATTGTCAAAAAGTTCACTTGAACCAAGGTCATCATCTTCATCTCCGTGCTCAATAGCACCCAGACTGTCCTCATCAAAATGCTCAATTTTACTCAGGGAGAGGAAAAAGGCAGCTAGAAAAAGTTGGTCCATGCCTTATCATCTTATTGGTCACTTACCAACATACCAGAGCTTCAAAGAGATCGCAGATGCAGGCATCAAGGTCATCATTGCCGCTTCAGTTGGCGAACCTGCCTTCCACAGTTCCCACTACCTCAACTGGTTCATACCTCCTCTCTAGTTCAATCACATTGTGTCAGCTGCGTCATCAATGCCACCCATCTCATTCTCAATGGCACACCCATCCCTGAAGAAGCTGTTATGTTGATGTCTTTGAGATGACTGAGATTGGCAGCGACCGTGTCACAATTCTCCACTGACTCCGCCCTCCACTACCTCAGCCAGTTCGACATCACCATTCTCAAAGTCCTCTCTCCAAGTTCAATCTCCATCATGCCAGCCATGTCATCAACACCACCCATCTCATTCTCATTGGCACATCCATCCCCAAAGAAACTGGTTATGTCAACGTGTCATGGTCCTCCACCAATTCTGCCCTCCACTACCTCAGCCAGTTTGACATTGCCATTCTCAAAGTCCTCTCCAAGTTTGACCTCCATCGTGTCAGCCGCATCATTAACATCTTCAAGCTGATTGGGATTGGCAGCGACCATGTCACAGCTCTCCACCAGCACCACATGGACGAACCATGCCATGACCAAGAATGCACAGCGACAATCATGTTGAGGGGTGTGACTGCCAACCACCTCTGTGATCTTGAGCATGCCATCAACAACGATGTGAACATGATCAAGATGCAAACATCTCCACCGTGTCTAGAGAAGAAGTGAAGGACTCAACTACAACAGCTTCAGAAATGCAGAGTGTGGCAGTTTGTCAGTGATTGATACAGTCCCAGCATACTGGAGTACTCAAGGTAGGTGTGCTTGCTTCCTCGCTTCCACAATGCTAAGATATTAGGCTTCTAGCCACAGTACAGTCAAACCATTGCTCAATGTCCCATGTCTAAACATCTCTTGAATGTTTCAAGATTTACGAGCTTGGGGATGGAATGGTACTATTCTGGTGTGTTGAACATTGTCAACCATCTGGTGTTCACTAACCAGAAGTCTTGCTTTGTTCCTTTCCCTTCATCAACACATAAAGCCCCACCCTCATCTTCCATGGTACCTTTGTACTTTTGTCGATATGCATCCCTTTCGCTGATCCCAAACTTGTCTCCCCCAGAATACAGGCCTATCACCCTATTGGTTTAACGATGACGGCAAGGGCATGGTGCATCAATTTGCGCCATTGATGACCAGATCATTTGGCCTTTGGGCATGATCGACATGCATGGTACACCTCAAAATTCTGCACTGTTGGTGAATGTCATGTGTGCTGTTTAGACTACTGTTCGATTCGTTCCTACATGCTATCCCTGGTTCGTGTTCATTCTCCAATCATCCAGCCTCGTGCACTGGATCTGGCCGGCATGGTTTAGACATATGTTGAATGAGCTCCGACCTTTTGTCCTGTAGACAACAAGAATTCAATTCAGATGTCATGAACCAAGTGTTGGACAGAGTGTTTCTTTTCGAGTTGAGTCTTTGGGAACATTGGGTCTGTGTAAATGGAAGACAATGCATGCCTCTCTGCCTCTATCCAACAGGGCTGCGTAACAGTTGAACAAAGTTCAAAGTGTTCAAGTTGGTGTGGTAGCAAGATCACCTAGCTTAACTTGGTTTCTCTCTGGTGGGTTTTCTTATCCATGTACCTCAAGTCCAAGCATTTGCATTCATGATGTAGCATGCACCTAGAGACCCATAATACCCAACAGTCCTACACAACAATTAAGGACTCTCCTCAAAGCATCAAGTTTGAGGGGGAAATCATCCCACTCAATGAGATGCAAAGCAGATTGGCACGGATGGTACAAACAGATGACAACACATATACCTGGACTTCGACCCAACAGCCACATGTAACCATTGACCCTAACGAATCTCCCTGGAGCATCAAGTTCGAGGGAGATCCCACACAATCAAATGGCCTGGGGAGGTATGTCAGCAATCATTTGTGTCAATGCAAGATAATGCATGTCCTTTAGCTTCCATCCAACAATGCTGCACAACGGCCAAATGAAATCTCGAGCATTGATTGGTGTGGCAGCAAGATTGTCTGACTTGACCTGGGTTCCCTCTGGTGGATACAAGGACTTATCGCTATGCTCTGAGATCAGTCTGAATGTATACATTCATGGCGTCATACAGTCCCATGCAATGACCTAACAACTGATTCCCTTGGATGTCAAGTTCAAAGGAGAGATCCTGTGTGACCAGATGGGAGGCAGGTGCAAAGGTAAGGCAAGTATGTCCTTAGGCTTCCTCAGCACCGAGTTCAGACCGGAACGGGTACGATGACTTATCTCTCTGCTCTGAGTCTGAGCATTTGCTCACACTGTAATATCCTTTGTGTATTTTTCAGGCCCTGATGTTCCTATACTTGTATCACAAGTGAACTATAGATGCTTAGCCTATTATCTGCCAACTCTACAAGTATGTTATTTATTATTGAACAACTCCTTTAGTACCAGCATGCTTCATTGGCTTTTAGTCACCTCCAAAATGTTCTTGTAACTTGCTGGCTGAGTTGACATCTCTTTACAAAACTGCCAAACCACTCATGATGTGTTTTATATTCTCATGATACGAAATGGGAAATTCAAGCCCATTGTACTAATGGTGGTTGGTCATCATGTGTCAGCTCTTGTTATGTTGCACGTGTTTGTGGAACAAGCAATTCTTAATTTAAACCCTGCAACATTTTCATTTTGACCAGAGTTGTGTCTCAGGTGCCACTGTCTGGCAACCAGTGGTGGTCGGCTCAGAACGCCACTATGTCCAAGGTGGGACAGGTTGTCCTTCATTCCCTTTTGTGGCTAACAACCAAAATGTAGCATCCAGTTCATCGTTCAGTTCTTAATGGGCATGGGCATAGTGGCCAGCAAGCACAACACGCTAAGATTGAAGCACTGCAAGTGACTTGGACACAGAAAGAAAAAATTGATCATTCTCTCGTTGCATGTCAACCAGTCAACCCCCTCACCCCTGAAATTTGGTGAGAAGAATCTTCCAGACATAAGGGCAAGACGAAGGAAGTGAATAGTGAGGTCTTGCAACTTAGACAGCCTACTCCAACATTCCACCAAGCCTCAAGCAATGGATCCGTAACGGGTTTCGTGAGCCACCTGGTAAGATTCAATAAGTTGTCAGAGGAAATTAACAATGTTGTCTGGAATACAATGGACATAGATGGTATAATTTTATGTCATCCTTCAAAGCGGCAGGTTGTCAGCTCCCTGGAGCTCAGCAATGAACCTGAGGAGCATGTGGAGCAGCCAGAAGAGCAAGAGCAGCACACTCCCACTGAAGCTGAGGTAAATGATGAACAACAGCCATCAGATGATGACCTCCTGCCTCCTGCTAAGCTGAGGCGGACTGGGTCAATGTTACACGAGTGACTTCTGCCTTCCTCCCAGCGGAGGCATAGAAGGTATTGACAATGTCAAACGAGGAACCCCCTGCCTCCCAACTGAGGCACACAAAGCCAGTGTCAAATGAGAAACCTCAATCTCCATCCCGGCAGAGGCATGGGAGCCCAATGTTGGATAATGACTGCCCACATCTGTCCTGGCCAAGGTATGCTTGATCAGTTAGTCAGGAATCTGTTACCTCACTCCCAGTTAGTCATGTCAAGCACGGGACGAAGTGTCCCAGGATCACAAATAAGCCCATGTCAAATACGTTGCCCCCTCCACCCAAACAACAGTTGTGGGTTTCGAACAGAAAAGCACGAGGTATGCATCTTCTCATTTCCAAAAGCAACTTTTCATCACTGCATAGCATTCCTAAGGCATAGATCTCCTTTGGGAGCACCACAAGAAGAATGGCGCTCCAAGGCCACCCAACCCTGCATCACTTGCATGGTGAAGAGAAGGTGTCACTATGGATCCGGCTGAGGAGCATCTTATCGATGACAAGGAGCAAAGGGAAGTGGGCTACACAGACAAAAATGATGAAGAAGGGGAAGCAGGACTGCACACCATATATAAGCCGGCCACACAAATGAAATTCTATTTGATGTCTGCATGGCATGACATTCTCAATCGTGCATGGCATCACTCTCGCCTTGCTACTACCATCAATGGGTTTCCTGATTGTCTTACTATGCTGAATACCTATACTGATGAATATCTCAACTAAGCAATATTATGAAGAGCAAGGTGTAAATTTCGACCAGAGCTTGTTTATGAAGTATGGGTATGAGATGAAGGTTTTGGTATGTGCTCCATCACTAGTAGGGTGAATGCTAACTTTTTTCAGCTATACAATGATATCAGTAACTTCCGGTCACATGCAAAGAAGGCTGTGTGCGTGGCACTGACTCAAGTGTATGACTATGAGCCACATGAAATGAATCCTATGGAAGCATCAACCTATGTCAAAGACCTCTATACCTGACTCATTGATGATTCAATCTTTCTTCATCACAAAATGAAGGAGGTATGTGTTTCGACAAGTTATGATATTGACTGACAATATGATAGGGCAAATGGATAAACTTTGCCAATTCCACTCTGCACAAGGTATATATTGATATTATCTATGAAGGCAATGCATCTCTCTTGCAGTCAAATTTCCAGACCAGTTTTGTCAGACAATTGAATTCCACATCATGGACATATATTTGCTGCCACCATGGTCAGTAATTATTAACCATTGATGTCAAATTTAACATATTGTGTTGTAGCTTGCAATGGCCCTTGATGAGTATGAGACAGGGATTTATAAGAAGTGCCAGGTCAAGTTTTCAGTCTTCATAGAGATCTATGAAGAGCTTGAAAGGCTATATATGTTGAAGTTAATAATTCTCCAAAGCATGGTATTGCTTTGAGTGCAGAGCATCACAAGATTGCTTCATCTGGATGGTGAGTTCAATGTATTTTAACATTACTATGATTCTCATTGTGTTTGTAGTGCATATAATCCAAGAGTCAAGCCCAGTACTATTACTAGAAAAAGATTTAGAACTTTTACATAGCTTGGTAATATAGTTTTACTTGTGCTTCTTGCATAGCTATATCTTGTGAGGAGAAATAGCAAGAGTGTTTGGTCTATAGTAGAGATAAATTTTCCTGTGAGAGCAGCTTGATCACTGAGCCAGTTAACTATCATTGTCCAGCCTAGCTAGTGTCTTTTCTTTGTCCAGTTTGTCTACATATGTTCTACTTATCTAGTTAGTTATCTTTGTCCAGTCTGTCTAGTGTCTAATCTTTGTCCAGTTAACTATCTTTGTCCAGACTGTCCAATGTCTATTCTTTGTGCAGTTGGTTTACATATGTTCTACTTGTCCAGTTAATTATCTTTGTCCAGCCTGTGCAGTATCTATTCTTGGCCAGTTTAATATCTTTATCCAGCATGTCCAGTGTCTATCTTTGTCTAGTTGGTTCAGATATGCTTCACTTGTACAGTTTGTTACTCTTGGTTCAATTTGTCTACATATACTGTATTTGTCCAATTCTCTATCTTTGTCCAGCTTGTCTAGTTTTCTTTTTTTTGTCTGGCTTGTCTAGTTTTCTATCTTTATCCAGCTTGTCCAGCTTATTCATACTTTGTCCACACTCATATATTTGTTTAGCTTGTCCAGTTGACTCATTTTTGTCCAGTCTGGAATAAATGTCTAGTTAATAATATGTTGTTGTCTAGTCTGTATTATCTGTCCAGAACCATACCTTGCTGGAGATGCTGTAATAGCTGTAGTATCTGTCCAAACTGGTCCAGGTTGTCCAGTAGGACCCTAGTTATCAACAAACACATCAATCAGATCTGACTGCAAAGGCAAGAACATTCAACAATGTACTTTCCAAACCAGCAATAAAAGAGAAAAAAGATGCCCACACATTCAGTTCGTTGACCATTCAGGTCAGCTGGTCCAGGCATGAGCAGGAATCCTGTGAGCCCTCGCTGCCATATGATCAATGTATGCATGAGAACCACTCACAATACATTGAACCCCTGTGCGACAAGGAAAAAAATAAGTTATATCAGAAACAACCCAAGCAGCCACAAGATGACCACAAACACCAGACCCAATCCAGAGACTTGGAGGCTAGATGTCATGCCCCTTGCCAATGATTGCGATGGAACAGTGCAAGACGACTGGAAAAGGACAAGATGCTCGATAAAACTGGTGCCTTGAGCATTGCTACGTCCACAGTCCCAGTTGACATTCGTTTATACCCTGGCTGTATATCTGCCAGCTGGGATGAGGTCATCGTGGTGTCTCACCTTGGCCAACAACCACTGAGCAGGCAACACAAGGCTGGTGACAATGAGAACAAGAACATGATTACACAGGGAGCGAAGAAGCTGACCAAGACCAGACCAACTTGGGCGACTCTCATGTACCCTGCAATCGAGCTCCCCGAGCCATTCACCCATTTCAACCCTTGGTTATTTTGAAATGTCATATATGACAATCAGGAGAAACGGTTGCAATTTGGAATGCCGTTCATACACAAGCTTTAGACTAACCTCCTGGAGGATGAACTATAAGATTGATGTTTAGCTCTAGGAATGTTAAGTAAATCCAAATGATCAATGGGCTATTTGAGGCAGGTCCACTTGGGTTGTTGATGCCAGATGCCCACTATTTCCGTGTCACTTCTGGAAGGCATGTGTGCCCAAATTAATTGGTGATAGACAGATGCTAGCAAGACCTGTCTAAGCATTCGATGACAAACAAATTCTGTGTGAACAACCATTGATCACGGAAGTTTCCAAAGATGTGTCCACATGGCCAAAAGCTTTATTTCATCTTCTGAATGTGACAAAGCCTATCAGGAGGATGGATGGCAGAGTTATTGGCACAGTGAACCCATACAACACATTTCATGAACAGGATAATGATCACAGCAGGCACAAACCCACAATATGATACAACAATATTTTTATTATTAAGTAAGTTACCTGTTGGTTAAACTCAATTGGCTGTGTTAGTAATGACTTCTTCCCTGAGGACTCAGTCATATCTGAAGTGCTGTCTGCTGAACTGGCATTTTGGCCATGGTGATGGCAACTTGTAATCTGTAACTGTACCCACCCCATGCCAACTATGGAACAACTGCTACAAGCTGCCACACTGGATGGACTGGATTGTTAACATACTCATGCCTGAACCATGTCATCTGGGATACTGTTGGCAGGGAGGTGCCTATGTTGCCAATGGAAGGTGAACAGATCATTGCAGGTGATCGGAATGCTCCAACAAAGAAAGAAAAATGCAATTTACATTAATGGTGTAAAGTTGAAAGACAGATGGAAAATATACAAGTAATGCACAACTAAAAAAACAACAGAGAGCAAGAGAAAGGATCTATCGTGAGGCATCCTGTAACTTGGCAAGTACTCTAAAAATTGTGTAAAGTAATCAAAATAATACCAACCATGCCAATTAATCAAATCCACATTTCTCCTCATTTATTACCTTGCTTGCACCCATATGATTTCCAGGAAACATCTACTCCAAGATTGTCAGTCCTGTTGTCCTTCGTACCTATGACACCAACCATATTGTATCTATCCAGGAGTCCAGTAAGGTCAGAGAGGAGTTTGGTTAATAAGTTGTGTAGAAAACACAGAGAATGGAATGATGCACTTACCAGGCTAAGAGTAACCCTGATCATAGGCAGACTAGGCATATGATATGCTCTTCCAATTATTGTGTTTCCTCTGTGTCCTTTCTGCATCAAGCTTTCCATTACCCATGTGAAGACTCAAGAGTTGATCTCCGCAAATATGTGACAGGATGTGCTTTGATGAGGCTGATCACATTTTGCACTGCCACTTCCCTTCACCAATAAGTGGTGTGACCAGCCTTCCAAACGCATCAGCAGAGTCTCCAATCGTGAATAGATGAGGATACAGAGACATTAGGATTGTGTGACATGTTAGCCACAGGTTTTAGGAACTCAACTGGAAGGTCCATGGACCACATAATGTAGGGGAGGTTAAATGCAGACTGTGGCTATCATCTTGATCAACCTTACACCTTGCTTTCCAGCATCGTTCATTCCATTGCCATTAAGCGACAATATATCCAGCCGCTCACCAAGAACAAATTGCACCCCTAACTTCTTGAAGGCCTTGATAAGCTGCAGATGAAATTACAGGGGGATTAGCAACTTGGACAAATGTTATTCGATAAGGTGCTTGCCTCTTTGCTCAGAGCCTCATCAAATTTGTGGAGCAGTCTACATCATGAATGTAAAAATACCACACAGACTTGCTGGGATAAACCTCTGCAATGTCTGAGGCAAACTCTGTGGATGGCCCATTGTTTGCAATTGAAGAACGAGATGAAATGGTGGAGAAAAAAAAAAGAATGGGAAGTCTTCGCAAAGTATGGAAACTTGCTTACAGATTCTGAGTACACCTCCACCAACAACATTTACACCATGTGTGTCCTTCTGTAAATCTGCACAAGCTGGCTATTTCAATTCCGAGGAAGATAAATTTATATCGGGTTACTCACAAAAGTTTATGGGAGAAGGAAGATGAGGTCCAAATGCAATATTTTGTCTCCTGGTGTTTCAGCTGAGGATGTCTTGGTGTGCGGGACATATGTGATATGGTGTGGGTGGAAAGGATGTGATGATTCCATGCACTCGTGCGCCAGTGTGTGAAGAAGTTGGGTTGGATGGATTGTCACATAACTGATCATATGGAATGACTGTGGGTGAGTAGGCATCAGCGAGCAGGACTCTGACCGGGAAACACAGGCTTTGTGTTCGCGACCAGGAAGTCGGACAGCGTAATGAGGTAAGTTATACAGTTGGTTGATATATGGCTGAGAAAGATGACAAACAGGACTCACGAGTTCCCATAGACCAAGACGACCCTCCATCCATTCAGTAGACCAGTACCAAGGACTCAAGCAGCTCTGTAGCCTACAATTAGAAATGAATGAATGCATAAAAATAAAGAAGGATGTATGGGAGTATAAGGCAGAGATGGTGGAGTGTTTATATATACACAATGATCCTGGATACCCAATGGATGGTGACGAGATCATATAACCCTGTCGCATTGAATTCAAAATTGGCCTTCAACTCTGGGTCGACAAGTGCCTCCAGCTCACTCAACTCTCTAGCATGATACATGCTCTCTTCTTCCAACTTGCTTGGGGATGAGGATACCGCTGGCTCATCGACGTTCATGCTCAATTCCACAGCAGATGCTGGAACAACTGCACTCTCTGGTATTGGCTTTGGGTCTTTTTTCCAAGCCTTTCTTCTTTCAAACTGAACCTTTTCAATTTCTTTGAGTCATTGAGACTGGGACCAACTTTTCCTTCAACTCTGGTGTGACATGTTCAATGCGTCTAATTTGGTTGTAAGTTGACTTTACGCTGTAGATGAATGGATAAGCAAGTGACTGGTGAACCACTACACCACCGACTATGATTTTTGCCTTTCCAATGCCAGGACGCCAACGAGACAAATGGGATGTCTAGCTGTAGATAGCATTGCAGTGCAGAGATGGGGTGTTCTTCATCAGATTGGAATTCAAAAACTAGGGATCATGAACGTCCTGGGACATTACTCTCAGAGCTTTTGAAACACTCAGATCTGTCATCCATGATACCTGTACATGAATAGTTGGTCGAGACTATGGGCAATTCCTCTGGAAACTCATCACATTTAAGCCTGTAAAACCCAGAGGTCAATGTACACGTGCATGACACAAGTCAAATGGGACACACTTGCAACATATCTCACCAGTCAAGAACTGATCAACAAACCTCTTGCCTGCAATGGTCACACCAGATGCATCACTTCTGGGGATGTCCTTGAACACATTGGTCAAATGAGTCCAACACTCTTTCACGTCTAAACTGGAAATGAGAGGACTGACTACCTAAGAGTAATTGGCTGACATTACCTTGCTGAGCATAGGCCATTGATGATCTCACCTTTGACCACTGTAGCTCATTGAACTGGGGGATGACCGACCTGAGGATGGTCAAGAAAATGCTCAGAATGATGGTGTGGGATGTCCGAATACAGGCCTCACAATGCTCTTGGAAAAACATCCAAAGTAGAGGATCTATAAGCACACTGTCACAGTACAAACTGCTTAGCAGTAGTTCTTAATGGTATACCTACAACCGTTAGGAGTGTGGAATTTGTGGATGATAAGCTGTGTTGGTGTTCACCACCATGCTGGCTGTGCAGGTAGAGAAAGACACAGATTTCTGCCAGGGAACAGGGGGGATGGGGAGGATAAGTGACGAAGGCGTCTGTTTTAATATGGTGACCGAGCGATTTTATGCACGGTCATGGTCAAACTAATATAGCAACAATTCCGTCCCCAAATATTTGAGCTGTAACCAAGAATGATCCATAAGTGTTAAGACTTTCTTTGACTAACATTGTTACAACTGGTCCAGGTAGGATTAGCTGTAGACTTTGAGAGCTCGCTTAGAGGTCAAGGAGGCTAAGGCTGGTGGTGCGAAGGGACCCTAGAGGATCATAGGGATCTAGGGGAACTAAGTGCTGGGGATGAAGAGGTCTCAAAGGGTTGCAGGGGTTCAAGATGATGAGGGTACTGAGGATGAAGGGCAGCTACTTGCAAGCAGTACTAAGGATGAAGGAGTAGGCACATGCCCAGGGACTGAGGTTGGCTTAGAGCAAGTGTATTTAGAAGTAGCTCTAGCTTAGGGAATACAGGAGGAGGTTGTGCTCCTTAAGTACTACAAGGTCTAAGAGGATGGAATGTGTAGAACGACATGGAAAGGGGACGCATCATCCATGGGATGGAACGGAATGGAACCATGGAGGCTATAGGTACATGTAGGATCAAGAGAAGGCAGAAGGAAGCAGAAGGAGATGGAATGGGATAACTAGGATCAATGGAATGGGATGGAATGGAAGGTCAGTGACCCACAGTATGGAGAGAGTCAGAAGCTCTGTGTCTATAATACAATCTAGTAACAAGGAACAAGAGGAAAGCATAGTCGAGGGCAGGAGAGGAGACGAGAAAGAGAAGGGAAAAAAAGTAGGGGCATACAGATCATAACAGACATTGTATTTACACCCTTAAGCTTGGGAATGTCATAAAGGCCATAATACCATACATTTGTGTCGATATTCCAATTTAGGTTGTCTCTCTGTCATCAACAGTATCAACAACACACCGGACTATGCTGGGACAGGTCTTTTCCAATGCACCTTATTGCTGTGTGGGATGATCTTATGTACATCGGTCAATCAATTGCAATCAATTGCACGTTCATTGTTGACTCAAAATCTATCAAGGTTGATGTCATCACTGAGAATGGAACCAGGTGGATGGTAGGGTCAATATGTATGTCATCATCTCATTATGCGATTTTGTAGAATTGAAATCACTCGCCCAATGAAGAATCCCAGGCAAAAGCCATATGATTAGTGGAGATGAAGTTGTCGGTAAGTAGCTGTGGTGGGCTGGGAAAGTGGTGTGTTCTGGAGCATCTGGTGCAATTGAGATTTGACACATTCTATATGATTTTCTCTAATCGCCACCTTAACTATATATTTGCATACCCTGTATCATTAACTTCAAGCTGCCACATAGCAATCACTACAAATGGTACAGTTTTCAATCACTTATCGAACGAATGAAGTTTGGCACGTTCAATATGACCTTGGCCATTGATGGATACTGTCACCTTGCTTGTAGGTCACTTCACCCAATTTCTTTTTTTTTTGGACAAGCAATATAATTATGCTGGCCTAGTCCTACATAATTCACTAAGGCAACAAACAGCCTTTACCCAATTCTGACCAACTGTTCACAGCTCATAGTGGTGAATCCAGCAAAATAGTATGAGTTATTTCCACTACTAGGTGCCTGTACAAGGGTAATGTTCACCACACCCTATTGAAATCACTGTATCTCCCATTGAAAACTTGGACATGCCATCAGTACACACACGCTGAACGTCATAATCCCAAAGTGTTTTTCAAAGTAGGTTTGTGAAACAACAACTCCAGCAATTCCACTGCCATTATTATGCAAGTCAGACAATTTTTTCTTTCTATGACTCAAGGCATGCAGGTGGCAATAAAGACTCAAGTATCTTAACCAAAGAGTATGACCTCCCAGTATGAAACAAATGCCTGGCAACCCTGTTCACAACAAACTCTGATAAGGCACAAGACACGCTTTCAAAACCGCTGACTCACAATACGCTTGAATATTCTTGAAATTGAATATGAACGATGACATGCTTATGGAATATTCGGCGGTGGTTGTGGTCAAGTGAGAGAACGAACAACCCATGAAGCGAGAATGGTCCCTGAGTGATAACCAAATGTCTTCCATAACGTCGAATCAGTGTGGTGATCCATTTCCGTTTGTGTTACTGCATGACATCATAACACCTTTCATAAAAATCCTTTTAGATCAGGTACTCTGGGACATTCAACTTGCTGCTTGCATCTGGGATCTACAGCATTGTCAAAGTTGTTGCAACGATGCTGTTTGTGTTCCTCATGGTCTTGGATGCAAGCCCTCACTCTTCATATCTGCCATGGGCATCAGGGTCACCTTCTTCGTCATTAGCGCGATCCTCAAAACACACCCGATTGTGACAGCTGCAACTGCTCCCTCACCTTTGTCCAAGGTGATGGCCACAATGCTGTATATTTATATGTGTTTCTATTCAATGGGGTGGAGACCGCTTCCATAAGTGTATGTCTCAGATATTTTTCCGATGTGGACAAGACATTATGGGCTCCTAGTCGCTCTGTGAACACAATGGCTATGGAGTGAGTGTGACCATTCCTTTGTCCTTTTTTTTTTGGTCATGTGATAAATATTTGTATCCCTCCTCACTACACTTTATCATGTCCAAGGTGACACTGATGATCGAAGCTAATTTGGGATACAAACTCTATATGATGTTTATGATGATCAATATTGGCAGTATGGCCATCTTTTCTCTGTGAGTAGTTTCCACTGCCAAACAATGTGCTAACACCACCACCACCCCTGACAGCATGATACCCAAAACAAAAGATCTCAGTCTGGAAGAAATGGACATCATATTTGGCACAGTCAGTGCAGAGGCACGCAAGGCTCTGATCTACAAGGAGGAGCGGGCACTCAACAACATCTCTCCCATGGGCTATGCAAACCACTCAGATCAGGCTGTGACTAAGATATGAAGGGTGTATAGCATCGATAGCCAGGATTCATTGGATTGTTTCTGTTGAGATTCATAGATTCTATTCTATCTGCTCTATGATATCTCATAGTATGACAAACTGTCACTACTACTGACACACTATTGTGACATATTCACTTATGTACACAACACGTGTTTTATCTCTGATCTTCTTATCTTTTTATCGCTTATTGTATTACTCGTCACATAGATAAGCACTTATGTCTCATTGGATGATAAGTTAGCTTACTGTGGATGACTCATATCTTTGTCATCCTATTTCTTGACATTCCATGATGTTCTATCATCATTCCCTACTATAGGAGATACATACATAGATACAAATATATCCTGTATGTATATAAACCTGGTGGTTTAGCTCCAGGACAATAATGAAGTCTTTTCTTCACTCTCCCATCTCTCAGTCCATCCACAACTACTAAGAGTTTTACTCTAAGTACTTGACCTCTCTTGTTCAATACTACCTTCAGTTATACAGTGAGTATCTCCCACTGTTATCTTGGTTTCTCTTTTGAGGCACACTGTGCTCCATAAATGAGACTTGCTATCTTGTTAGGTTATGAGCCCTGAGCTCTAGTTGCCTATACCAAGATTATTGTGGACTTGCTGTCTTATCCATTTGTGAGCCAGATCTTTGGATCTTTAGCCAACCTATATATCATCCTTGTGAGCATCCATCCCACTGGAAACAGAGACAGAGCCCTGTGGGAATGCCTATCAGGAGAGCACATCAAGGTCTTGCATTTGCTTGACCAAGACTGCTTTGGATTGAACTTATGTTTCAAAATCCCCCTCTCTGACCTGCAATATGAACTTCATATTGATTACTGCATTCTAGGAATCAATGAAGTAGGTACTCCACCTCCTTATCCAGATTCCCCTTCCTCCTCGGCTGTTCCCATACCGCCACCTCCTATCATGGAAGCTCCATTGGACCTTTCATTCACCCTTCTGTGTCCCCTGTGCAACCATCCTCTTGAAGTCAGTGAATGCTGCTTGCATACCCATCCTCTTTACTCTTTCCTCACAGTAGTTCATCAGAGCTATTCTCCAGATCAATCTACTACTTGAAGGCAACCCTTAACTCAATACTGAGCTCTAGGCACCTCATACAAAATACTAGGGAAAAGGGATAAGTCCAAAGTAAGGGGAATCCCAACTAGAACTAGACTGGCTAGTTTGGTTGGATGTATTCAGTTTATAAACTATGGGTACATGTGCACAGACCATGCTGTGTCTGACAATAAGCTGTCTACTATAACTATATAAGTATAAAGTGTTCACACGACTGTGTGAGAGTTCTCAGGAGTATGGGAGGCTTCTGATAAGTTATCAATGAAGTCATAGATAAAGAAAGGTACGAGGTCATGTGATCTAGTCATGTGACTGGATAAGCACTAGGGTGC
This sequence comes from Leccinellum rugosiceps, assembly GCA_038089755.1. Lineage (NCBI taxonomy): Eukaryota > Fungi > Basidiomycota > Agaricomycetes > Boletales > Boletaceae > Leccinellum > Leccinellum rugosiceps. The sequence goes on along the minus strand of JBBPLL010000470.1, from coordinate 2,717 downwards.
TAAGATAAGATAAGATATGATTAGAGATGTCATGTGACCAATAAGATAAGATAAGGTCACATGATGCGAACTTGGAGAAATTATTGAGATTTGTAACACAGGACTCTTGATTAATGGACATGAGGGCCTTCTTTATGATTAATGAAACACTTTACAATGACAACCTGAAACTGCTGGTCATGTTAAACGAGATGACAAAGGGAAATGGAGTCTCTTTTGCCAAGAATTGATATACTCAAATTGCCAACCTCATTCTTCCTGAGCATGAAGAAAACTATGAAGTGTTCCTTAAGGACTTCAAATCAACCTTCTTCCTATATATTCTCTCACTTTCAAAGCATGTTGTTTGCTTAGGAAATTGCAACAAGATCACCATGATAAAGAACATGGTTTCCAGAAATATGTATCCAAATTCCAACTCCTTGACTCTCACTCTGGCATCACTGATCAGGACTCCCTTCTCAAATACCTTGCTAGTACTGGAATGGATTGTGAGTTCATTAAGATGATACTCTTCCAATAGGTTCAACCTACCACCATCAAAGGATAGATCGAACAAACCTTGAAGTACCATGCTCAGCAATAACATATTGCTGATGTCCTCTCTGGATGAGGGAGAGGTCTCTCTTGCTCCTCTACTGACTCTAATGCCATGGACATAGATGCTATCTGACTCTCACCCATTGAAAGGGCATATCATATGCAGGAAAACTGCTGTTTCATTTGTTACAAGGTCAACTGCCATACCAACAAATATCCATGTCCCTTCACCTTCAAGTTCACTCCTTGAACCCCTACTCCTGGTGGCAACACCACCAATGCCACCTCTTGCTGCCCCATTCCTTCCCCACTAGGAAAATATATCAATGAGATTGTGACAGGAAGGAATGTCTTCAAGGAGGAGATCCTGAACATTCTAAGAACCATATATAAAGAAATTCTAGACATTCCTACTCAAGAGCCCACTGTTGTGGCTGCCACAGTAGAAGAAGTAAACAAGACTGTCACAGAAGTGAATTTTTAAAATGGAGTATTAGTATAACATCCAATCCTCCCTTATATTATCTATACTACCCCTCATGCCAAATCAATCATTGTTTCCATTTCTCTCTCATAGAAACAGTTCCCTCAAATTGTCAAAATCAAGGCCTCAATCAATAATGGCACCTCTGGAAACTGTATTAATGAACATCTCATCTTCTCCTGCTACTTCTTACCTACCACTCACTTGTCAAAACCCCTGGCTGTATCCAACATGGATGGAACTGCCAATAAGGGGTTATTCATCTTACCACTGCCTTATTGCTCTCTATCCAAGACTTTTCTGTACCTGTTAACTTCTTTATCATTAATTATGGAAAGGAAAATATTATCCTTGGATTACCCTGGCTTCAGAAGTTTAACCCACAGATAGACTGGTCAAAGAGAACTATCTTTCTCCCCTCTAACTCTTCTTTACCTTCCCTTAATGACTCAGATGTTGTGATCAAATAATGATATTTAGTGTGATACCTTGGAAAGGGACTCTTCTATAAAGACCCCTTCACTACCTATGGGTTGGTTACCCAAAAGACCACCATATTTACCAAAGCAGCCATAGCTGCAGGAAAGAAGGAGGTATCCTTAGCTTCCCAGATCACTGACTTTGTCAATGTGTTCTCCAAATCACCACAGAATAAACTTCTCCCTACTCATGAAATTAACCATATCATAGAACTGAAGGAGTCCTTTATTCCAAGGGTTGCCAAGACATATTTTCTCAACCCAAAGAACAAGAAGCCTGCTCTAACTTCATGATCTTGAGGATCTTGCCAATGGATGAATCTCTCACTTGCAATCCCCACAGGCCTTACCTTTTTTCTTTGTCCCAAAGAAAGATAGCTCTTTACATCCATGCCAAATTACCAATATCTTAATGAACATACCATCAAGAACATCTACCTGCTCCCTTGCATCCCTGATCTTTCTGACAACTTGAAACTTAAGGGATCCTCCTTCTTCACCAAGCTCAACATCTGATGAGGATATAACAATGTCTTCATTCATCCTGAAGATAGATGAAAAGCTACCTTCATCACCCCTGATGGACTTTATGAATCTGACATAATGTTCTTTGGATTCTGCAATGCCCCAGGAACTTTCTGAGCTCTTATGCATTGCATTTTTGCTAATTTTATTTCTGAAGGCTGGCTACCCTTTGTCCTCAGAACCTTAGTTCTCTCAAATCCTTATAACCCTTTGAGACTCCTTTATTCCTAGCACCCAGTCCTCCTAGATCCCTGTAACCCTCTAGGATCCTTTTGTACTCTAGCCCTTAGCCCCTTGACCTCTGAGTGAGTCATTGGAGTCTATGGCCAATCCTACCCAGACCAGTTGTAATAAAAGCTCTTGCTTCCTCTTTTGGTCACCATCATCATGAACTGCCTCCAGTAGTGTTTAAAGGTCCAGTCCTACAGTGACTCCAAAAAGCGTTCCAATCCCTAACCCCAAACCGGGGCGCGAAGCGCCCCGCAATCACCTGTGGGAATTTCACTTAGCTTTGGTGGAGACAAATAATGTACAAACCCCTGGCTACAAATTATGTCACTAGGTCATGTGACCCAGGTCAGGGGCTATTGAGATACACCACTTTTAAAACAGCAACACCATTGGAACAGTTTTTGGACTTTTATTATGACATTTAGAATCTCAGCCAAACATGACTTTATTTGGTCTTG
>JBBPLL010000469.1:0-22893 GCA_038089755.1 Leccinellum rugosiceps | reverse complement strand
TACTAAAATTATTGAGTTGTGTTTCCCCTATTTTTCTGTACAGATCTGTATTACTAGGTACCTTGCTGTAGTTTTCTGTAGTGTCTGTACAGGTCTGCCAATACAAGGGTTGGTTTGCTGATGCAGCTAGAACCTCGGAATCACTGGCACCACGCACGGAACTTTCCGTCTGCCAACGGTGCCATGAGGAGAACGAGATGAGCGTTCTCGCGAGCTAGCAAAGCTTGTCTTTTGTTGTACAATTGGCATGGCTTCCTGCATCACTCCAACTCCTTGGGAACCATCAATGGCGCAAGGTGCTCTTGGCTGGACGTAAGTTCGTGCGATCACGGACTTTGAGATTGAGTTGCGGTCAACCGCGGTGCGATCACTGAACCTAGTTATGACTGAGTCGTTGAGTTTCCACGAAGAGAACAAGGGCTCGCTAGGATTGACAAAATGCGACGACGACGTGTCAGTTTCCTTTTGCCCTGCGAATTATGAAACTGATAACGTCCTTTCCGAATCGCTATTGTACTCAGGTTGTAATGTGGGTCCCTGTGGGTCCCTGGATCATGATGCTTCCTTCACGGTCTGCATCCATTGTCTGCCGCTTCGACGACGATGTGAACGCCCTTCCAAATCTCCCTGGCAGGGTCAGCTAGTACCCCATGCGAGTCTTTCATAAAAGGGACAACTGCATCCATTAACCATCAACTTCTCCCCACCTCCTTTTCGCAGCAAAAATAAAATTTGCTCGGCACACGATCGTTTCAATGGATCTCGATGGTCCCGTGAGTTCATTCGTCCTGCGATTGACATAGTGCCCTCGTCCTCAAAGAGTTCTCCCCCTCTCTAGAAAAGTCCAGAATCTACGTCGATGGAGATCAACGATGATGGTGTATCTCATCACCATACGCAACGCGTCCAAACGAGCTCCTCCGATCAAGTTTCTGGCCACCCATTCGCTGGTTCGAACGCTCCTTCTCAATCATCACCACCGTTCTCCGGCCATTTAGCAGAGGCGGGAGATATCCATAGGGATCACGGGCCGGCACCTTGGCAACGTAGGGACAGGCTTCCCAGCTCCCAGCCATCCAACAGGCCGGAAGCCGCCGAATCACGCAAACGAAAATTCATGCGCCTTTCACCGCACGTCGACACTCTGGATGTCCATCCGTCCACGGACGCTGCAGACTCGAGCAGTAGCAGGCGGATACGTCCCCACCTGCTTCGGACACAACGGGACCGAGAATTCACTCCGCTCCTCATCATGTCTCCCAGACGAGAACTAGACGAAGAGGAGACCGTCACGGCGTTCCCTTACTACACCCCGATCGTGACCGACCCTGACTCGCTTCGTTCCATGGTCCGACGCCGCCACGTTCCTCTCCCGACCCTCGACGAACATGACCCGCATATACCAGAGAGCAGCGATCCGCCCACGGCCGACGACGACATAGAGGTTCACCAAGGACGCAGACAGAACTCGGTCAGCTCTTTCGAACAAGTCGCGATGGCGTCCACCAGCCCGACGACACCAACGTCCCGCAGCCTGTCGACCCTGTCCAACCTCTCGCTCCCCCGTCCCTTTGACTCAGACGATGGTGGTGCTCCCCCCCCTCCTCTTCCACCACCGCAACCTTCTGCTACTGCCGAACTGCCCTCCGAGCCAGCGCGGAGGACCACCACCATCAAGGTGCACGAGAGAGGCATCGACGCGGGGCCTTCATTTCCCGTTCCCTTCTCGGCCAGGGGCGGTCTGCGGCCGTCTCGTGGAGCCGCGCCCTTTCAGTTCCACCCCCACTTCCACGCGCACCAGCACGCGGCGTTGGCGGTCGAACAGGGCGCGAACCATTTTTTCGACCAGCCCATGTGCGAGTCGCCGGTCTCGTTCCATTCGGGTGTGGCCCTGAGCCCCCCGAGGATCGATCCAGACGATATCAAAAGGGTAATCTCGGCACCGACTGGGTGCACTCAACGGGTACCCGTGGTGTTTAGGTCTTTGCCTGCAACTTAGGACTTTTTCTTTTTACGATGACATGACGACTCTCCCGAAACGAAACGGACGTTGTTTTGATTTGTAGCATACAATGTAAACTTGCTGGTAAATCTCCAGTCTACTAACACCGTACTTTCTGTATATCTTAGTCTATGCCACGGACTCACGGACCCTGCATGCTTGTCAATAGATCATGGACTATTCACTTGGAGACTTCACGTCGACGCGCGCACGATGGGAGGTTAGCTGGTTAGCTCATGACCAGCGTAATTCCTTGGACTGTTGTTGCACAGACCCCGAGATGCGAGAGTACAGCAGATAAAATAAAATAAAGAACGAAAAAAAAAAAGAGAGAGCCAAACATCGCATTCCGTCCGTCATCGGAACCCCATGTCATCCTCGTCTCCACCGTCGCCCCAACCGCTTGCAATGATCTCTTCTTCCAGGCGAAGCGCTGACGAACGTTCTTGTAGGATCGGCGAAGAGGGTGGATGTGCATCTTCTGATCCGTTCTCTGCTACAATGGGTTGAGAAGTCGAAGCGACGACCGTCTGAGAACTCGGGAACGACTGTTGAGTCGCATGCCAAGATATTTGCACCACGCCCACAGACGGGATATCATTGCCCTTGGCGAGTGCCTAGATAGTTCGTCAGTGCTCGGAAGCGGAAGAGTCTGAGAAGAACTACGAACTTGCTCGGCAGCGGCTCTTGTCCGGAAACCAACGAGCACCTCGTCGTCGCCCACAGAGTCCACCGAATCCAGTTGGCCTGGAGCCTGTAGTAGAAAAGTACTTGAATACGTTGTCGTCAAGACAAGTTAAAGGATCATTCGTACCTCATACCACTCCCGCAGAGTTGGAATAGCGTCCTTCCGAACCCCCTTGATGTGCAATTTTTTGGGTCTGTTATCAAGCTTCATGCTACCGCGTGCAGCACCCCTTCCGATTCCCCGGAAGAATGTCCCGCGCGTTCCACGCCCCCGCCCCCTGTAAGGACGGTACGATCCTCCACCGTAAGAATGATCTCCACCTTCGGAAATCCCCAGACTTGCAGCCTTGGGGACCCTGTAAGCGCTTATCTCACATCAAGCGAACGCGCACACGTACCTCTTCCTTGAGTTTCGCAAGCTTTGCTTGCAACTCTGCGGTGGATTCGTTATCCCTCACGGCGTGGAGATCCAGCTCCTTGTCGAGCCTTTCTCTTTCCTTGTGGTGCTGAACAGGATGTTGTTCCACGGAACCTGTGGGTCGTTGGATTGTGGACGTAGAATGCGACGACGCTTCCCCAGATATTGAACCTGGGGACGAAGATGGCTTCATCTCTTCCCCGAGTTTTCTTAGACGGGCCATGATCGTTTTCTTTTCTTCCCCAGAAGTCGTTGCTAACGATGCCATCAGGGACTTCTGTTCTGCTATCTGTTCCTCCAAAAGTTTTTGTTTCGCGGCGAGTTCAGCAGCAGCAGCGCTAGAAGCCACGACTGCCGGCTTACGAACAGGCGGTGTGCTCGAGGTTCCTGTTGCTGCTGTAGGAGTGGTTGGCGTCGCGTTCCGTGCAGTGATATTTGCAACCAACGGCGCAGACGCAGCCAACATGCGTGCCCCCTTCTGACCATGACCCTCCATCGGTCTATGCCAAAACACCTTGACAAAGCGATTGCCAAAGACGGCGTCCTCCGATTTCCACGCAGCGTGCGCTTCGGTGTGCTCCGAAAAACTGACCAGCGCTTTTGCGGTGCGAGCATCAATCGCGACATTTGTGACAGTGCCGAAGCGCTTAAACCAGGTGTTCACAGCATCGAGGGAGAGCTTGTCCTCTGGGATCTTCTCGACGACGAGCGTTTTGTCGTTCCGACGCTCCGGACGGAACGACTGTGCATCACCGGTAAACGTACCTCTTCCACCGCCTCTGAATCCACCGCGAGCACCTCCTGATGTAACGGGGGGATGTTGCGGCATAACAGGCACGTCGACATCCATGGTTTGTACTTGCTGCGGTGGTGCTGGATTCTGTATCCACACCGTGCCGTCCTGTGGTGGCGGTGGTAGTGGCGGCTGCTTGGAAGTAGTGGCGGTGGGGTCGTCGGGAACTTGGGGCGTCAGATCTTGGATGACAGGGAGCTCTCCCGAAGTGCGTCCGGACTCTTCGCGGACGCGGTGGATGATAGGAGGACGAGGGGGAGGTGCTCGGCCGTTGATGCCCATCATATTTCCACCGGGTCGCATATCCATCCGTGCTTCGTGGGGATCGTAGGCAGTACCAGGAGGGACCATACCAAAAGGCATCGCTCCAGGGGGAAACATGGGCAGGAAGGGCATTTGAGCTCCGGGTGCGCCCAGGGAAAAGAGCTGTGAGGGAACGAAGGCGTCGTCACCGTGGCTGTACTTGCAGAGGGCACCCCTGGCACAGTAACCATTGTCTGTGAAGGAGGGCGTTGAGTGAGATTTTCTGCAGGACGGGGAGGACGCACTGTGGTAATCTCGACATATGCCTCTCCGTTGATCCGGTGGTTGATACGTCTGAATGCGCTGTCCGTTCACGGGAGCTGCGCCATTGGCCGGACCCTGCCGGTCGTTCCTGGGACCCCACTGGCCGGTCGAACGGGAGTCCTGAGCGGTCGGGTGGCGTGAAAACTGAGCGTCGACGGCCAACCGAGGGCCCTTGGCCGGGCGGAGCGCGTCACGGTCGTCGTCGGGGTGAGTGCGTTTTTGTGCGCGTTCGGAATTGGATAGCAAGCCATCGAGAGGTATTGGGATGCCGGCGTCAGTGAGATGAGAACCGGATGAGGAGGGCTGATGTGGGGGGGAAGAGGTGGTGTATGGGAGATAGGACTTTGTTCTTAGGACGGTGAATAATGTATCTATAAATGAAGGGCCTTCTGCAGCGCGGGATAGGGTGAGCGGTGAGAAATCAGAGGGGTGCTGGGTGAGGGCACACCTTTCTCGAGAAACTCTTCGAGCTGGGTCGTGAGTTCCTTGCGCATCTCTGCCTCGGGGAGGTTGTGCTTGAGGAGGGCGAGGACATATTCGGCAAGGGCTGTCGGTTCTGCGTCGCATCTGTTGGGCCAGTTAGTCAAGGGCAGTGGTGATGGTGGTGGTGGTAGGATTACATTGGACCGAGAGTGCGAACGAGCCACGGCTTGAGATGTGACGCAGTCGCTGGGTCGAAGAGCATCGCGCTGAAACACAACCAACTCGTTCCAAATTTCAAAATAAAAAGTCTACACCCTCTAGCTGACTAAGCAATTCCACTCGCTCGCAATCTCCCCTGTTTGAATGCCAACCAACTCCTTCCACAGCGGTCGAGAGACCGGTCCCATCCCATCCGAACCGGTAGGAATCATCACATCGCTACCAAGGTATCCAATCTTCTCCACTGTCGTCACAACAGCCGCAGTGCCAGTCCCAAACAGCTCGACGAGACGCCCAGTCTTGCCCGCTGCAATGATCTCCCCCATGTTCACAGCTCGCTCAGAGATCTTCAGTCGGTCGGGGAGCCCTTCCAGACGCTTGCTCCCTGAAGCGTGACTCCGCGCGAGAGCGAGCACCGAATCGCGGGTCACACCAGGCAGGATCAGGCCATCGAGAGGGGGCGTCACGAGTTCGGTCACTAACAAAACTGTCGATGCGACGCTCGTTTGCAAGACGTGTTCACTTACCACCGTCCTCCCCCTTGAACACGACGAACAAATTCATCGTGCCGACCTCCGTTAACCAGTGCTCTGGTCCGTGCAGCCACAGATTCTGGACATACCCTGCTTTGGCAGCAGCTTTCTGAGCCACGACGCCAGGAGCATAGTTGGCTGCCAACTTGAAAGCACCAGTGCCTATGTCGATAATCAGCCGCCGACTGTCAACCAGGTCTGGAACGGACCTCCACGTGCAGCACGAATGTATTCCGTGTCTGTAGTGCCATACAAGGCCACGGGTTTGAATCCCTGGGGGTAATAAGGGCCGGCGGGACTGCAGATCACAAACAGGAGGGCTTCCGTCGGTGGTTGAACTCCCAGAGTTCCGTTGGTACCGACTTGAAGCTCGTCAGTAAATTCATGGCAGAAACGGCCGGCGGTCGACTGACTCATAGTAGGACGGATGTAGAGACTGTGACCTGGTTCCTTGGGTATCCAATTACGGTCTAATGAAATCAGTTGCTTAATGCATTCCATGAGGGCATCGCCGTCGAAAGCCTAAAGCGAATTTCATCAGCCTTCAAGAAGTCAATTGTACATGGTACGACTGACAGGTAATGCCAGGCGTTGCGCACTGGTGTTCATCCGCTTCATGTTCATGTCCGGTCGAAACATGCTCACGGTGCCATTCGCGTGCCTGTAAGCCTTCATGCCCTCGAAAAGCGCCTGTGCATAGTGCAGAACGGTCGCCGCGGGAGTGAGATTGATACCCGAAACTCGTATGGCACTGTCAAGAAGAACGGACGGATGACAAAAGACGGCATAGCTCACAGGGCTTGATAGAAGGTGCGCCCCATCCGGTTCTTTCGTCCCACGGAATGCTGAGCATATGATCCGACTGCAGAAACGCTGAATAGGCCGCAAAAGGTAAGACAGTAATGAAAATGACTTGCAAAGGTCCGGCCAAAAAGCAGCTTGGAGGAATGGGGCAGCTCGCGTGGACTCGTCGTGTGCACCACGGTGAGCTTCGAGGGCTGTAGTGGGGATGGCGTCATGTCCAATGAGCGAGTCAGAGAAGCGTACATCGATATCAGGATGAGCTGCGGGCGCTGTTGCAGAGAAATGCCGCCATGGTTTGATGCGGGTGGGTCGGGCAAGCCGGGCTAACCGTGCAGGTGCTTGATGGAGCTGGGAGAGAGACATGAGAGTGCTGGTATTGAATTTAGAACTAATAACGTCGGTTTTATACGGCCGCCATCTAAAAAAACTCACCCAATGATGCATGTCCGCTCGACACGCTCGGCAGCGTCGTCCATCTCCCACAACGTGCGCCAGCAGCAGTCGGCGAGTCTCGCGAGACGTCTCCTCTTCCCTCACATCCAACCCGGTGCCGACTTGCCCCCGCTCTTCCTCTCCCCCGCCTGCCCACCCGAACTCAACGACGAGGTGTATGACCTGATCGCTCTCGCTCTACGAGCCTTTGTAAACACCTGGTGGGCCAAGCTCACTAGGTACGACAAAGAGTTCCTTCCTCAGATTGCCACAATCGTGACCCACGTCGTTCGTTCCCTAGAGCAACGCGTGCTCGACGCAGACCTCTCCCTCCTCGTCTTTTCCGACATCCCGTCCCTCGTCACCCAGCACTACAGAGACTATCGCGAGGCCGCTTCCAAGGCCTCGACCTCTTACGCGGCCGGCGGCGCGCTGTCGTTGCCACAGCTCTTCCATCAACTACAACCGCACATGGCGATCTCCTCCGATGGTACGATTGACGAGGAATACTTTCGCCAAGTTTTCGACCACATCCTGAGGGAATGCCTCCCCGCGGAGGACTATGCGCCAGAAGCCGAAAGATTTATCGTCAGGGAAGTCATGCTCAAGGTCGTGGTCAAGGACGTCATCCCTCACATAACGCAGCCCTGGTTCCTCCAGAAGACGGCGTTGGACATGCTCGGTCCTTCGGGCGTGTCAGAGAAGGTGTGTGCATTCGTATCTAGCTGAGACTGCTCTTAGCCTCGCCCTAGCCATCCGTCTCGTCGACGTCTGCATCGCGCCTCTCCAAGTCGAGTGTGGTCGTGGTCCTGCTCTCGGCCATCCAGAGATTGTCCGGAACGTGCATCGCGCTCATCCACACATACAAGCAAATCGTGTATATGATACCGATCGTCAACCAAATGCAAACCCGTCCGGCCCCTCGGCCAAGCTTAGAAGACGATTCGCCCGCATCCTCCGCGTCATCGGCTGCGTCGTTCGGAACAAGCGCCCCAGAGATCAAATATGTGGCCCCGTACCCTGATCTCATGCGTGGTCCGCTGGGGATGATGTCGGAAGTGCTCTGTGCGCGGGAGCGACTCGCCGCTGCCGCTCTCTTCAACCTCATTTCGTTGCTGTGCTGCGGTTTCCGGACGTTCATGAATAGGTGAGCTCGCCCGCCGTGGTCTTGTTGTGTGTGTGACGTGGCGACTGCAGGCTGTTGTGCTATCTGTTGTACACTCACGTGCTGTCCGCGTCGTGCATGCTGCATGTCGTGCGGGTCTCGAAGCGGACGCTGTTCCCGAATGGCTACCCTGCGACAGCGGCGGCCGAGCCGACGGCGGAGGAGCAAGTCGCGATCCGCGCGCAGCTGGTACAGAGACTCGCGGAGGGCGTGCCGAGGTTGGCACGGAGTGTTGTGCTGGGTGATGGTGCTGCGGGTGTGGTGTCCGGTGCGGTGGACGTGCTGAGCGACGAGGCGTGCAATCGACATTTGGCCGTGTTCGTGCTGGACGCGCTCGTGCTGAGTCTCTTTCCCTAGTATTTGTGCATGTTTGGCAAATGACGTCGGCAATATAAATATTAGTAATTTAGTGAGATAAGTAAGATCAAGTATGCATCAACCACCGAAAGAACTCGTGTTGCACACATTCGAGTCCCCCACCGATCTCACAGGCGCACTCGCAGAGTTCGTGCTCAAAGCGCAGAAGGAGTCCATCGAGAAGAAGGGCAGGTTCACCGTAGCCCTCTCCGGAGGATCCCTCCCAAAGCAACTCAAAGCGCTTATCGGCAACCCTCACGCAAAGTGGGACAGATGGTACCCCTCCTCTCCCTCTCCCCCACCCGCCCGCGCTCATTCCTTACAGGCAAGTCTTCTACGCCGACGAGCGCGTCGTCCCCCTCGATGACCCCGATTCCAATCACGGCCTCTGCAGCAAGGAGCTCTATACGCACGTTCCCATCCCCGAAGCCAACATTCACACGCTCGACACTACCTTGCTCGACGATCTGGAGGAACTCTCAGACGCCTACGAGCACGAGCTCATTCGCGAGTTTGCCCAAAAGGACTCGGCTCGCTTCCCCATATTCGACCTCATCCTCCTCGGTGTCGGCCCGGACGGCCACACCTGCTCCCTCTTCCCAGGCCACGAGCTCCTCAAAGAGAGCGACAGATGGGTCGCATACCTCGAAGACTCCCCAAAGCCTCCCCCGAAGCGCATCACCCTCACATTGCCCGTCCTCAACCACGCCGCCCGCATCGCTTTTGTCGCCACCGGCGAAAGCAAGGTCGACATGCTGCCCTTGATAATCGACCAGCCAGAGCTCGGGCTCCCCGCGTCTCTCGTCAAGCCCGCCTACCCTGGTCGGGTGTATTGGTTCGTGGATGATGCCGCCTCGGCAAAGGTCAAGTTCTCGAAGACGGCATTCAAGTTGTGAGACGTCGGTCAAGGTGTTGAGTGCACGTATACTCGTACCATTCATCACCCCTATTTACTTAGCATGTCATGTCGTCGCTGTACCTCTATCTTGATCGTGAGCATGGCCAGTAACATAAGATACCTCGGTCAACAACGACAGTAAAATTAACACTCAACAACGGGTAACAGGCGGCGGCACTCGTCGCAAACATGAAATGACAAAACGTCCATCGTGCAGATCAACAATTACACCCATAATTCTGTGCGCTCTCCCGATCGATTTGGATTGGATCAGGATAATCCACATACCTGTTCAGCATTTCAGTCAGGGCAACCGAGATGCAAGCCGACACGTACATCTGTTCCTCTGCTTCTTGTTGTAGAGCATTCTTGGATACCGTTTGGAAAGCCTGCTCGACGTTGATGGCTTCCTTGGCAGAAGTCTCGAAATAAGGGATATTTCCCTTGGATTGACACCACGTCATCGCCCGCTTCTGCGTAACCTGCGGCGGTGTCTAGAAGTACACCCGATACACAATCAAGTACCCTACCTGTCGTTTACTTTCCTCCACATCAATCTTGTTGCCCAGAACGACAAACGGAAAGTTCTCTGGGTCGTGTGGACTCGCTTGGATGAGAAACTCGTCGCGCCAGCTGTCCAGCGTCTCGAACGACTTGGCACTGTTGACATCATACACGAGCACACAACAGTCTGCCCCTCTGTAGTAGGCCACGCCGAGAGACTGGAAGCGCTCTTGGCCGGCCGTATCCCAGAGCTGGCGACTTGCGTCAGCGCTCAAACTCGGAAAGTAAAGAGCGTGGCATACCTGCATCGTCACCAAACGGTCGTCAACCATGACTTCCTTGGTAAGGCTGGATAAACGCTCGGTGAGCTGGGTTGCCCACCAAGGCACATACACCTTACTACATACAAGTCGGCACCGATGGTGGCCTTGTATTGGTTACTAAACCGCTTGTTCACATATTGGTTCATGAGCGAGGTCTTGCCGACGCTGCACAGTCCGTTCAGCCCTGCATGCGCAACTCGCGCTGCGCCACTTACCCGCTGTCGCCAAGGATGATAACCTACAGCACGAGAGTCAGCTGTGCTGTGCGAACAGGAGAGCGAGACAAGCTAGTGACCTTCAACAATACGCGGCCCATGGTGTGGTGCTAGTAAGTGGAAGAGAATTATTTGGGCGTCACGTCGGTCCGGGTCCTGGAGCGGAAATGCTCGACGAGTCAAGTCGGTTGGAGCAACCGGCAAGGGAGGGCAACACCACCCACATTTGGGGGTACATTCAATCTCCGCTTGAATTACGTATGCTCCCGCTCTTCACGTCGGGTTGGCGACGACGGTTTATCAGAGCGATGACGACGCGCATCGCACCCCGCGTGAAAGCCAAGATCGTATTGTCCGACGCCGAGGACAGGCTTTGCTCCCTCCTCGACGAGTTCACCCGACATCTCGCGGTCGAGGACGGCATCGTGACCGCGTGCAGGATCAACGGGGGCTGGGTCCGCGACAAGGTCAATCGTCGACCTCTTTCGGACCTGGGTTTTCTCATGTCGTACCATACAGTTGCTAGATTATGAATGCAACGACGTGGACATTTGTCTCGCCGACATGATGGGCGTGCCCTTTGCTGAAAAGTTCCTCGCGTTCTTGTCCGAACGGAAGCATGTGCCCGTGCACAAGGTCACCAAGATAGAGAGCAACCCGGACCAGTCCAAGCATCTCGAGACGGCGAGGACCACGCTCTTTGGCATCGACCTCGATTTCGTCAACTTGAGGGACGAAGAGTACTCCGAACACAGCAGGATCCCAACCCAAGTCGTACGTCCGTCGACACATGCTGTTTCGTCGGCCGACCATTTGTCTCTGCAGAAATTTGGTACTCCCCTACAAGACGCTCTGCGACGGGACATCACGATCAATACGCTTTTCTACAACGTCCATACCCGTGCGGTCGAGGACTTTACGGAGAAGGCAATCGTCTCTCGGCGTACTCCTATTTGCGTGACGCGCTGACGAGTCGTAGGGGTTGGATGATCTACGCAAGGGCATCATACGCACACCTTTGCCTCCGTTGCTAACATTTCGCGACGACCCTCTGCGAGTCATTCGATGCGTCAGGTTTGCTAGCCGCTTTGGGTTCGAGATGACGCCTGAACTTCAAGACGCGGCTCGCGATCATGGGATCCAGGTAATTAGTAACGTATATCTGACCCACGGGCACTTGATGATTCCTTTCCTTGAAGGAGGTACTCTCTTCCAAGATCAGCCGCGAGCGCATCGGCGAGGAGCTCGACAAAATGATCAAAGGTTCGTATCTGGCATCTCGGTGTCCGAGCAGCCAAGCTCATACCGACAAGGCGCCGAACCGCTGCGCGCCATGCAGATCATCCATGACCTTTCCTTGTATCACTGCGTCTTCCATGTACCCGCTGTGATCATGGATATCGCTTCAGGCCCCGTCGCTGCGACACAGCTTTCCCTCATGGCGTGCACCATCCTCAACGACCTCCTTTCCCCTCCCTCCGAGCCACGCAAGTTCACGACGCGCCCCCATCCAACGCTCGTCGCCCACCCGTCGAGCGACCGAGGAACGAGGGCGCGTTTGTTCCTCGCGGCCAGCCTGTACTCCTTTTCTGGCATCACGTACAAGGATCACAAACAAAGGGTGCACCCGCTCGTCGAAGCAGTCGTCCGAGAAGGTCTGAAGCTCGGGAACAAGAATCACTACCTCGACGGCGTCCCGGCGCTCTTCGACGCTGCCGCACTTTTCCAGGGTCTTTCGCTAGAGGACGCCCGGTTCACGTCACCCTCGGAGCGCGTCGCCATAGGTGCGCGATTCTCCCCCCTTGATGCAACGCATACGACGGACAGACTCTCCCATAGGTCTGCTGCTCCGACATAACAAGGTGCACAAACCGGCCTCCGGGGTGCACTGGTCATCGTCTCTGTTGTTCGCATTGGTGTGCGAGTTGGTTCCGCTTGGATACGGTACGGCGCTCGTCGCTCGCTGATCCGAAACCACCGTCTGACCGCACTGTCGCAGGTGAGGCAGCGGACGCGTGCGTCCGACGGTATAACGCGTTCACGAGCCGTATCGAACAACTCGGTCTAGACACGTCGGTGGACGCTAGGCCGTCGCTCAACGTAAGACGACGAGTCTAGTCCGCAACCCCCCCGCACTCACACGTTTGGCAGGGGAACGAGGTCATGTCTGCGCTCGGCGGTAGTAAGCCGGGACCCTGGACGGCCGTCGCGCTCGCCAAGGTTGTCGAATGGCAGCTTGAAAACCCGGAAGGCGACAAGGACGCCTGCGTAGGTTGGCTCAAGGAGGAACAGAGGTCGGGTCGGTTGTCAATCGAGGACCTCGTTCAGTCTACTGCAGCGAAGCGCAGCTACGGGGACAGCAGCGAAGGCTCAAAAAAGGCAAAACGAACCTCGTAATAGATTTCCATGTACAAGTTTGACAGCGCAATTCCTGTATCGTGTACATGCTTTTTGTTTTGGTACGTGCGTGAAGTGCTGAGGTGGGGGTACTAGATACAGTTACAGGGGATTAATTCTGTCCGAGATGGAGACGATGGGGGTATGTGGAGTGTTGAAAAAGCAAGGTATGTAGGATCGAGATCGTGAAGTTGTTCGTACATGCATGTGAGGAAAAGAAAGAGCCCGCGACATAAGTATTCGAACTGGATTACCATTCTCTGGGGAGAGTAAATGGTGAAATGGGTTGCTCGAACAACTGATCCAAGCCACCGAGCAGCGCTTCATGCTCGGCGGATGGTGGTCCGAACGGGTTGGTGAACACGGGGGAGCCCAGGGGAACGAGGGGCTCGTACATCGATGTGTACGTCGAGGCGTCAAAATTTGTAAACGGGATGGGAGAAAACCCGGTCCCGGGGTGAGCAGTGTAGGCACCGAGTACGCACGAATCGGCAAACGAAACTGACTCGGGCTTGATACCAGCAAAGACGGTGTTGGCGGCGGGCCTCATGTGAGACGGAACGAAAGAGGAGATATAATCGTCTTCCTCGACCTTGATCTTCTACAGGACGACATGAGCACAGGTGATGCAATATATATATACTGCATCACTTACCACACCGTCACATTCATCGAGAGAGAGATGGGGAATATCGTCAGTAGCGACAAACTCATCTATATCATCTGGGGGATACACCAGCTCTGGGGTATGCGTCGACGGTGCCGGAGTGGGTGTGGGTGTGTTCTCGAACGCGTATTCAGCGGCGTCAAGACAAACAAGGGAGGGTTCAGGCTGAAAGGGAGGGACGGAGATCAGTGGTGATTGAAGGATCTTCCTCTGCTTTCTAGACCTCCGTTGTGGGAGAGGAGAGGCTGCGCGTGGCGCTGCGGTTCTCTTGAGGACCTTCCGAGGGTGAGAGCTAGAGAGAGTCGATTCGAGAATAAGTTCCGACGCGTTCTCGTGCTCGCGCTTGACCTGGGCGGGGTCGTCGTCGAGATACTTGGCCAAGTTGCGGCCGGTGACGCCGCCCAGCAAGAGATCAGCGAGTTTTTTGCACTTTTCGGTCTCGGTCTCGGCAGCGCGTTGGGAACGACGCTGGGCGACGACCTTGGGCCTCTTCTGCGAACCAGGAGCGTATTTGTACTCGGGGTAGAGCTGGGCGTGGCGCGCCTTGGCTTCTTCGGCCATGGAACGGAAGGGGGCACGCTCGGCTTCGGACAGCTCGTTCCAGTAGCGACCGGCGATGCGAGAGACGTTGCGGTTGTCCTTCTCGATACTCTTGAGGTTGTCCTTGTTCCAGAGCCAGGAGCGGAAGACCATGAAGGCATTGGGAGGGCGGGGGATGTGGCCCTCCTTGCGATTGCGGGTATGGGATGAACCGGGGGTGAAGGGGAGGTGAGTGACCACGAACGGAGGGGAGTTGGTCGAGGTTGTGGTTGACGCGGACGGGGATGATGGAGCGTAATGAGTGGTGATCGCGACATCGGGGCCACCGTGCAACAACTCGAGCGGGTCGGGGAGTGCTTGACAGTCTGTCCAAAAGAGGAAAGTTAGTAAGAACAGAGTCGATACAGGGTGGGATCAACACGCACCGCCCAGCAGCGACTTGATCGATAGTCTGCGAGACTTGCGGACATGGCGAAGTGGTGGCATCGTGTACAATGGGTGGATGCTAGATATCGACGAGGATGGCGAAGGTGAGTGTGGAAGCGAAGAAGTTGTCGCAGTGACTCAAAGTCGGATTGTGTTGATGCATTGTTCAGCTGACCCCTTTTTGAGTACAGACGCGGAACGGGCGACCAGAGGGGGGAATCGATTGCAGCTCTTCACGTCGTCACATCGAGGCAGCCTCATTTTTTCAACGCGGTTTCCTCGTCCAAATCGGGATTCGGATCTGCATCGAGGCAGCCAAAAAAGGAAACCTTTCACCCTATGCGATTTCACTCTTCACAGCAACTTCCGTACGTCCCTGATACCCCCTTGCCCTCAGCGCCTGAATCTCAACGGTGTCCGTGGAGCGCGCAACCTTGTCTTGCTATACTTTTAAATTAGCAACCGACAAAGGAGATGGCATGGTGATTAGTCGTCAAGTTTATGGCCCCTACCCGCATCCGTCCCCATTTCTTTCGCCTTCCGTCTCTTCGAACCAGCGATCATTTCCCTGCAGTGCATTAGTTGCAGATGATCGTAGATCAACCAGGGATTTAGACTAACCTCTTCTTGATCGCATCATTTCGACCAATCTTCCTCGCCGCGTTCACCGTATCCGCGCGCTTTACTTTCCCCATCCGCTTTTTCTTCAATTTAGACGGCTTTGGCAGTTTGAGAATCCATTCCGGCACAGTCGAGCCTGACTGCAACACAACGTTCGCAATCCTCGGATTTAATCCTTAGCTCACCTCCTGTGTAGTGGAACCGAGTTAACGTACGATTTTAAATATGGGGCATCTTCATCCGTAAAGTATGTCACCGCCTTGCCATCTCGTCCTGCACGTCCGGTACGTCCTAGGAGATATTAGCGCTCATCTGTCCAGGGTTGCTGCTCGTCGCTTACCAATTCGGTGGATGTAGCTTTGAACGCTCGTCGGAAAGTCGTAGTTGATTACCTCTCGTACCCCCTTGAAATCCATCCCTCGCGCCATTACCTCGGTGCACACCATCACCCAGCTTTCCCCTCGGCGCATACGGCTTACGACATCATCACGCTCTTTTTTGGTCATACCGGCGTGCAAACAGTCAACGTTTGTTATCCCGTTGAGCGTCAATTCTTCCGCTAATGACGTAGCACGAGGTTGCGTAGAGGTAAAAATGAGTAATGGAGGATTATAGGGCTGAGCGAAATACGTCAGCAAACTCGGTAGCTTTGACACGTCATCAGCAACATAGGTAAGAGACTGGCTGATCAACGGAAGCGGTGTATCCCTAGCGAAAACGACGTCAGAACCATCGAAT
Organism: Leccinellum rugosiceps; assembly: GCA_038089755.1. Lineage (NCBI taxonomy): Eukaryota > Fungi > Basidiomycota > Agaricomycetes > Boletales > Boletaceae > Leccinellum > Leccinellum rugosiceps. Next base: position 7,164 of record JBBPLL010000469.1, on the reverse strand, counting down.
CATATTGACAACTTCTTACTGACTTGAGGCCAACCACAATACGTATTGGATTGCGTAGGATTCCCATGGCTAGCTGCTCGACCCCAGCGGGAAGCGTCGCAGAGAACACGGCTTTCTGGACATCCGGGTGAGTGCAGGCACTGATCACTTCTTGAACTTGGGCTAGAAATTCGGCATCCAAGAGGCGGTCTGCTTCGTCCAAAATAAGATGGCGAACACTGAATCAGGGTCAAATACGAGTCTACAGCAAAATCACCACCACGAACTTGTTCAGATCGATGTGTCCCTCCTGGATCGCTGCAACAAGACGTAAAGGCGTGCTAATCACGACGTCTAGTAATTCTCAACATATGATGCCAATAAAAATTGATCGGCTGACATACCAACTTTATCTCTGACGCTCTTGTCCCGGAGGGTGCTAGCCGTGGCTTTACTGAACAACACCACTCGCCACTTGCGACCCACAGCCAGTTTCAAACACTCGTTATATATCTGGTGTGCCAGCTCGCGAGTCGGAGCAAGCACGATGGCACGCACACCGTTCCCTTCAGTTCCCTTCAAACTTGATATCGGCACTCCTAGCGATGACATGACCGGAAGTAAATAGGAAAGCGTCTTTCCTGTCCCGGTGGGAGAGATCGCAGCGAGATCACGGCGCTACCCAGGTTAACAAATAAATGAGTGAGGCACGATCGCATGTCGGTTCACAGACTTGCCTCTAGTAAAATTGGTATCCCATGAGTTTGTACGCCGGTCGGGTACTTAAAACGGTTGTCCCGGAGATTCGACAGCAGGCGTTGTGGCATTTTGTACCGGTCTAGCAAGTCATCGAAAACGTCGATGGGCGGTGGAACGTCGGAGCCTTTGGCTGTCACGCGAACCCGCACTTGCGAAGCACCACCGTCGGACTCGTCGTCGTGCATGTCATCCGAATCATCATCGAGGTCCTGTGGTTCATCGTTCACCTTCTGTCTCTTGCTCCGTGCATCAGGTCCGAGAGGAGCACTCGAAGTCGTGGGGTCGGTGTTTCCCGCCTTCCGTTTTGTTGGTCCTCCCTGAGCGTATTTGAAAAAATCGAGTTCGGGCGGGAGCTTAGAATCTTGTGTTATTGGCGCATTCACGGCCTTGTCAAGTTTCGTGACGGAGTTCTGGCAGCGGCAAAGGATGGTATAAGAAAAACGATGCCAATCCACCTATCGTGTCGACCACGTACTGTGAAGAGCTGTACGTCGGATTTGAAGCGTTGTTTGTTGAAACGCGTCCCACCGCGGGATAGTAACTGAAATGCTTCGACTTTCATGAGCGTTGTCGAGACAGCGAAGCTCGAGTTTGGTCCGGCGGTGACCTAGCTCGGCAACTTCCGCGTATGCCTCACCCTCACCCCCAATATCACTTGATCAAGATGATCATATACTTTGGCAAGTCTTATCTGGTATCATTACTAACAGGCCAAGGGCATCAGTACAGTACAACTGTCCCGCTCTTAATGCAGGATCATCCTCCCTGCCTTCCTCATCCATCAATCAAACGAGATGTCTGCATCGTCTGCCACCACAAAACTCCCAAACACGTATTCATCTGGCTCGTAGTCCTCACGCTGCGGTGAACTCGAAACCATAGGACGTCTTCGAGAATGCTCTCCCGCACCTACAAAGCCTCCCCTTCGAACAGGCTTGCTAATAAACCCTGGCCCATCACGAAGTCCCGGTGCTTGCGTAAACAGGCTTTGTTGATAAACGAGGGACTGGTCATAAGACGGCGAGACCTGCGTATCGGGAATGTCTTTCAAGAACTGCCTGTCGGACTCGCTCTCCACGTCGTCTTCCGAATGGGAGGATCCTTCGCTTTCCTCATCTCCTGAATGCGCGGCTTCGCCATCCATCCATGGATTGTACCGGATAGAAATCTGAGGTTTACGTCTCATTTTCTTCGGCTGTAGCGAAGGCGTCGATTCTCGGGTAATTATCTCCGTATCGTTACGCCTCAGCCGGCGTAAGGGAGGTGACTGCACGTCCGAAGTGTCCGACGTCCCAGTCTGGACGATCCGCCGCCTACCCGCTGGACGTACTGCAAAGGATCCCTCTGGAATATCTGGGGTAGGACCAGGCGATAGTCGGGTCACATGAGGAGGGGTGGCAGGCGGCCTCTCACTCGCATTGAACCCAATTGTCTCCGGCAATGAAATAGCTTTTGTCTTGACTACCTCTATGATGCTGTCATCCACTTCCATAACACTTTCGTCCACGAAGGATTTCGAGCCTGGAGTGCTGTGCTTCGTCTTTGAAACAGCGGGCGAAGAACCGATGATCTCTATGTCTGGGTCCTCGTCCTCGTCCAGGAGCCAAGCAATATCTTGGTTTTCAGCGCTTTCGGATGGAACGCTGAGGGATGGTGGTGGTATACAGTCCTGGTCAGGTGCTTGTCTTTTACCTTTACGGTCGAGTGAATGCACAGTATCAGAAAGTACGACAGTGGGAGCGGAAAAATGTTGAGGAGAGATTGAACGGGAGGGAGAAGACGAGGCAATTTCAATCACATCCTTGCCAGTCGATTTCGGGGACTTGGTGCGACCTAGGATGCGGGGAGAACGCTCGGGAGAAGGTGAAGAGTGTCGGGGAGACGTGCGCACGATCTGCTTTGAGGTGAGTTGATTGGGGCAAGACGTGTTCTGATGAGTCTCCATGTGTGTGTCAACTCGCCGAGACGGACGGTCTGTCAATGGGTCCTTGTCTCTAGCCGCGGTTGACTTGCACTTCTTCTGGACCATTGTTCGTGATTTCGGTAAGGCGTTCTTGTGCTTGGGCCTTGATTGACCCGTGGCGGGAGTAGAAACAGTGCGGCGAAAATCAAGGATATTCCCCTCCAACTCCATATCCGTAGAGTCATCTTCGGCGAGCTTATCGTCGAACTCGGTCACTTTGGTTTTCTTCGCCTTCTTCCCTTTGACTACTAAATCCGCCACGCTTACGAAGCCACGACTTGCGCCAGCAGGCATGTTCCTATCGATGTCATCATTCCGTTTCCTCTTGTTTCCGCGTGCGACTGACTCCCCGTCTTGCGCCGTAACCAAACTTTTACTTCTGCCTGTCGGCTCTCGGACGTACTCCTCTATCTCCATCTGTTTCTCCAGCAGTTGTGGTCGTAGGTGATCAGGGAGCAGCCGTGGTACATCACCGTACAGTTCAAGCTGGTCTCCGCGAACGATACACTTTTGCAGTTCGCCGTACGTATCATGCGCCTTGTCCCAGTTGAGCTCTTCGCGGATCTCTGCAAGTAAAACGTGCACATATCCATCGCGCTTGCGGCCAGTTCGCCCTACCCGCTGAAGCTATGGAAAGGGGTTCATCTCTTTCTCCGAATAGAAGCAACGAAGTGAAGAGAGATAACGTACCATTCGAATGGGTGTCTTTTGAGCATCGTAGCACACGATCATATCCACCTCGCCAATGTCGAGACCCTCCTCCCCAATTGATGTCGATACCAGAACGTTGAACTCTCCCGCTTTGAACTTTCTGAGCACCTACCAGCAGAAGTGAGTGCGATGAAGACATTTGTTTTCGTGACTTTGATATCGTACCTCTAATTGCTCTTTCTGAGCGAAACCTTTCTTGCCCTGTTTGTCGGTCCCTTGACCAACAAAACGAGTTACCTTCAGCAGTGGTGATTCCTGATTCAAGAGCTCGACAATCTCGTCCACACATTCTCGATATGTAACGAATACCATAGCTCGCGTCCCGTTGATTCCTGCTTCTTCTTCATCTCCGTCAGGGATTCTTTGGCCGAAATATTGCACCAAAAGTGTTTTAAGTGTTTCCATCTTTGGATGCATCCCAAATCCACCTGGTCGTTTCTGGCGTGCCTCGAGGTCGGCAAGGAGCTTTTGGAACGTGGTATCCGATTTGAGCTTCGACGCTTTCTTCTTTTTCTGGTCGGATTCGTCCTTGTCGCGAACCAGTTCTTGCAAAGAGTGAAGACACATGCTGACGCTGGCTTCCATCTATTCCCATGTATGCGTCAGGAATATTCAGCTGCACATCACAGTGGAGTTCGACGAAACCATACTAGATATGACATAGCCCGTGCCATGGATGATATCATGGAGAGCGTGCCCATGGCCCACTTGTGTGGACTGTTTCGCTGAGCTCCGATACGCTGCAAGATAGCTGTGGCACGGTAAGGATGCATCTTTATGACGTCCAGTGGCTCCATAACTCCTTTTGCAACTAACGGCTTTACGATCGACTGCGCATGGTCAGAGTTGTTGGCTCGGTAGAGTGACTTCAACCAACCTCCATAACAGTCTTTAAAAGTTGTTGAAAATGAAGAATGTCCTCGTTCATTTTGATAATATGCTGTTTGACCTCCTAATCAAAGACATTAATTACATCACTGATCAGCGTCGATAGAAACTAACCTTCTTGTGCATATATTCTCTCAAGTCGAGACTCCCTTCGTCTCTGATTTCGATCCTACTTATATGCAAAGAGTCTACAATTGCCTGGATTGCCTCGGGGGTACTTCCAGGGGTTGCAGTGAGTGCAAGCACCCGAAAATGTGGGTTCTTTGCCATGAGAAAGCGAATGACCTGCGCATATGCATAATCGCCGCTGCCTTTGTGTGCTTCATCTACGTTGTATGCTATTCAGCAGCATGAATCAGGAAAATTGCAAAAACGTTACGAACCTATGACCATAAGGATAATATCACGTGGATCACAATTGTCGGTTGTGAGGTCATTAATGAGTGTCTGAGGCGTCATGTAGAAGATACGCTTTTCCTCCCACTGCGGAATGTCAACGCGTATTCTACCCGGGCACCGAAGCGGGGACGCACCATTCTTGATCGATATGGACGCGGGTTATTTCCAGTCAATTCCACTGCATCTCTACCCGGGATACCACATGTCCGATGGCAAGCATCGACCTGTTGAGCGACCAAAGGTTTCGTCGGTGCGACGAAAACTACCTTTCCGTCGGGGAACCAACGGTAAACTTGGGTAAACTATGTCATGATCGGGGGACGGCGAACAGAATGTAAAAACGTACAGTTTAGCATCACTACACCAGCAATAAAAGTCTTTCCTAGACCAGTCGGAAGAGCCACCAGCGTGTTATCGAATAGACAGTGCTTGACGATGTTAAACTGGTAATCACGTTTGGGCTGATTAAGTGGATATATCCAATGCTTGGCCTCGAGCATGTCCACCTTTAGCTTCATGGGGGGAGGCTGCAAAGACGTGAATACACGAACACAAGGCGTCCGACAGGAAAACACTCGCCGGTCTTCAATCCGTGACCAACACGTATACGCAATGTCAATTTCGGCGTCAAGAAGCTGAAACTAGGACACGCACCCAACTATAACACAGTTAGTCCGGACGCGAAAGAGTGACACCTATACGCACCAGAAACAAACGGAGCAGGAAACTGCTGAAACTCGACTGCCTCTTCTTCCTGTTCGTCCTCGTCGCCTGGCTTTCCCTTTCCCTTTGGCTTCCTCCAGCCAGACTTTGCAAACGCGGTGTGATCCCACTGTTTGGTTTGGGGTGCCGGTTGACCAAAGGGATTTGACTTGGACCGTTGCATCGGGCCACGCGACGAGGGGCCAGGCTCGTTGGAGGGGAGGACATCTCCGAAGAGCGTCGTTTGAACTGAACTTTTGGACAGGGGGCGGCCCGCATTGCTAGGACCGGCGACCGGTGCTGCCTGGCTCTTGTATGCAGCGTCGATGAAGGAGTCGAGACGCTGTAGGTCAGCCTCGTCGATGTCGAGCGAAAGATCCATGAACGAGTCCTCTCTTCCAATTTGTTTCGCGAGAGGCTTCAGGTTGGGGACGGGTGGAAGAGGATTGAGGGTGGGTTTCTGAGTATGTGCAGCTTCGATGACATCGAGTTGGTTGAATATGCCCGAGTCGAGATCGTCTGTGAAGTAGTCGTCCGAGTTCATCATCGTGGTCGACTCATTAATAGTTTAACGCGCGAGAACGTCAACCGCGTAAGAGTCACGTGCTCGACTGAAGTGACACGTACGGCTCGTTCGGTTCGACTCGGACACAGCACATGTCTGCACAAAGCGTCGCTCGCTGGAATGCCATTCCGATGATGCGCTCACTGGAACAAGAACAGCCGGGCGAATTCCCGCTTCTGAAGGTACTCTGCCAAGCGTCCTTGAAAACACCCCAGACTGCCCTCTTCCCTTCTCCCTCCCTTTCCTCCAGCGATCCAGCAGGTCAGATACCGAGGACAGCGAGGATGACAATGTCTCTCTCGTCTCTCGCACACCTTCCCCGTCCCCGAAGGATGCCACCGACACCGACAAGTACGACGAATACATCCACCGTGTCCCTCCAGAGGTCATCACCGTCGAAACCAAGATCAAGAGCACAAACAAGGGATTCGCAATGCTCGCGAAACTCGGTTGGACCGAGGGACAGCCACTCGGGTTATCAGGCGATGGTACGTCCTGCTCTCTTACTCTCGGTCCACTTGTTGACGCCGTTTTCAAGGGCGAGTCGACCCCATTCCATTCCAGATCAAGAATGACTTGACTGGCCTCGGAAAGATCAGCCAGGACGTCCGCATGATCGAAACTACCGTGTCCCAGAGGCGAGAATTGGACTCCGAGCGTCAGCGCAAAGAAACTCAGGACCAACGCAAGGCTCGAGAAGTATACCGTTACGTCTTCGTTTTCCAGATTTGACTCTCATGACGGCTGGTAGGACACTGTGGCTAAACGTGCGGCCCTCAGGTCGGAAATTACTGACACTCTCAAGCCGTTTTATTGCACCCTCTGCGAGAAGCAGTTTCAGAACGTTGCTCAATATGACGAACACACCAATTCTTACGCTCATCACCACAGGGCTCGCTTGAGAGATATGCAAGCCAACTCTCGCTTGGTCAACCAAGATGAGCTCGAGAAGCGCAAAGAAAAGGAGCGGAAGAGAGAAGAGAAAGACCTGAGGAAGCTTGCCAAGGCACAAGGCATCAGGATGGCAAAACCTGCTGCTGCTGCCCCTGCTCCTATCTCTACCCCTGAAAACGAGCCGGGGCCCGCGAATGAAGGAAAGATGGGTGGTTTCAAAAGAGCCGGCTGGGCAGCAGTTACCGCAGCGCCCAAACCTCTTGAAACAGGGCCTGGACGTTCGGGACGTTCGGGTTGGGCCCCA
>JBBPLL010000468.1:0-22926 GCA_038089755.1 Leccinellum rugosiceps | reverse complement strand
CGCCGACCCTTCCCATCGCTTGAGAGTCCGAACTGATCATCGATATCGCACCCAAATCTTGAAGGACGTCTTCGGCCGCGATCGTTTCTTCACGGATCCGAGAATCTGCAAACTCGATGTCTTCGCTATTGTTCCTGTCGAGGTGGTGGCAGACCATGAGCATCTGATGAAGAGATTATCAGCTATCCTATAAGTAACATGGCTGTGACCCCTGCTCACGTCGAGATGCTCATCGACGGTATTTGTAGCAAAAGGACGAGTAGGGTTGGTAGATGATGGAAGCACATAATCATATTGACAGACTTTAATGATATCAGGAGCATGTCCGCCGCCTAACAAAACATCAGCACAGTGACGCATATGGTACCTCAAATCACAAACCAGCTCCCTCAGTATGATATGTATGAATTGTGCGGCCTTTAAACGCATCGATGGTAGCTAGAGGATGTGATCACCACGAGATCAACCACCCATTAGAATGAACGTACAATCAACGAAACCGCTCTCATTCAGAGTGTCAGTATGAATGTTGACCTGGATGTCATAGTCATCTGCGACATCGAGACAGTTCGAAATTGCGGCCGGAGTCGATCCCCAATCCTCATGGAGTTTGAGTCCTGCGGCGCCCGCTTCGATGATCTCCTCGAGGGCTGGTCGACCAGAATCGTTGCCCTTTCCCGTGAACGCGAAATTCATGGGAAGACCATCCGTCGCGGCCAGCATAGCCCTCATATAGAAAGGGCTGGGTGTGCACGTGGTCGCGTTCGTACCAGCACTGGGGCCAGTACCACCTCCGATCATTGTCGTCGTGCCGACAGCGAGTGCCTCCGTCACCTGTTGCGGACAGATGTAATGAATGTGCACGTCGATAGCTCCCGCCGTAACGATCAATTTCTCCCCTGCGATAACTTCCGTCGACGAGCCGATGATCAACTTCGGGTCGACCTTATCCATCATGTCGGGGTTTCCAGCCTTGCCAATGCCTACGATGGTTCCACATTTGACACCAATGTCCGCCTACACCATCATCAGAAAGCGGAGACCACATGCAAACGTCCGATTACCTTGTATATACCTGTCCAGTCGACGATCACAGCATTCGTGATGACCAGGTCAAGTGCCTCCTTAGAGCTGCGCCCACACGCCTGGCCCATACCATCACGAATGGTCTTGCCTAGTTCAAAAGATGAAGAAACGGCGCAGAACCATCACCACCGTAACTTACCACCGCCAAATTTGACTTCGTCCCCATAGAATGCCTGCACTAACTTAATACAGCCGGGCGGACTGAGAAAACAATCTGGCTCACCGAGTCGCTTTCGATCTTGATCCAGAGACTCGTGTCCCCCAAACGGACGCGATCCCCAACAGTGGGACCATACATGGACACGTACTCCTCGCGGCTGATATACTTGTCTGCGAACGATACGAGTGCGTCTGGCTCAGGATGGTGACCAAACCCTTGAAAGATGTCCTCGGAGACGCCCGCTTCCAGCCTGGACGCAACGAAGGCAGCGAGCCCATTGCCTCCCTTGACTGCCTTTTTCCCTCCGACAGAACAAAGCCAGACGGTCTTTTTATCCCCAGGCTCGAATCGGACGGCCGTTCCTGCGGGTATATCGAGGCGTTTCCCCATTGCTTTCTTACGATCGAAAACCAGCGCTCCGTTTGTCTCAGAAAACGGATAGTGCGAGCCGATCTGGGTCGATAAGCATTCCTGTAGCGGGAGTCGAACCATAGACAGCCATTACTCACTTGGATGGGTCGGTCCCCCTTGTTGGTGACCTTGATCCTGAGTTTTTCGCGGCCACAATTGATCAGGATAGGTTCTTCCATTGGGATGATCGCCCCTGGAAGATTCGCGGGCTCATCCTGGGCTGGATCCGGTACTGGGAAGGCGTGGATGGGCGGCACGGGTAGGAACGAGCCGAAAAGCGCGGCATTGAGGTCGCCGTCGTCGGTACAGATGGGATCGTGCACGGTCACGAGGAAGACGCTAGTGTAAAACCGTTCGTTCAGTGTGGCCAATCGATAAGCACATCGCTGAATGTCAATACCAACCCGTCCAAAAAGGTTCCCTCCACCTGGATGTCGTGCAGACTGGGAGCAACGCCCGGGAGGACGTGCCTGCGGCCTAGCAGGGTCCTGCCATACTCCATCAAGTAGCAGACGCTATGCAGCCCATCGCGGATACGTTCCTGGAGCTGCGAAGCGATGAGCGCAGTGGCTTCGTTGAGGTTCAATTGTAGCCCTCGCGCGAGTCGCTTCTGGGCAAGGGTTCCTGCCTTTGTTAAGACTGAGCGTTAATTGACGGTGGCAACGGCGGGGGACCCTGATACGGCTTCCAATCAACAAAACAAAATGTACCTGATGGAGTAAGAGCTTGTCGTGCTCTCTCGGTAAGATATACATCCCGTGTGGCGCAGGTTCAAGGTTTCGGGTTCGACAAGCTGTCGCAGGAATCCGAAGAGTCGGTGTGGCACGGCGCAGGCGCTTCGCGGCAGTAACCTGTTATCGTTAGCAACTAGTACGCAAACAAATATACCTTTTTTGGTAAATTAGCATTCTAGCGCTGGCATGCATCATGCCATCAACTTCAACTTTCCCAGTTCATGCACGGCTTCAACCTCGACGATGCGGGTGATCATACATATATCCCAGCCCCCAGCTCAGCTCTCATTTACTGGTGACAGTATGTATTAAACTTGTGAGATGAACGCCATTTACACAGTTACACTATTAGGATGGTTATATTTATCATGTTTCCTTTTTGGATATCGTCCCAAACCTACTAGCCATGGGATTGGCTTCCCATAGTATGGGGTGATAATTTCCCAAGTGGAATGGACAGCCTGCGTGACAAGTGTAACCCGGAAATGAGCAAGAAGGCATAGATAATCGGGAAGTCAGAACAGGTGCCAGAAGCTTGCAAGATACAGCACACTGCCGTGATCAGTTGTAGAGCGGTATGAAATAAGGATGACCTTGCAATGCGACGCAAACTGGCAAACAGCGCGACTCAGAAATCAGAGCGAGTCAAGGACTTATGCAGACGATGTCTCGTAAGAATCGGCGGGATCGAGGCGGAATGAAGGGAGCGGGGAAACGCAGACGGCATCTTGCAAAATTAAAGCAGGATGAAGCGAAAAGGGGCATCTAATGAGGGACAATCTGATGTGGTATCGAAGTGCCGGGATGAAGCGCAGCGCGAACGATCTTGTCAAATGAGAGCGGGACACTGTTGTATTTTGCAAGCTGGTATAAGAAAAGCTTGCAAAAATAACCGATCGTAATTTACAACCGTCAATTGTGCAACACAATTACATCAAACGTTCATTACGGACCTCTCTTGCAATGATTTGTTATCGACTGTCAGGTGTCTGGGCCCAGAACATCTCTGCCCATATGCACCTTGAACTAAGTATCTTTGCAAGCACGTGGAGCTCCGAACAAGCTCAGGGTCTATCCTGCCTAGTAGATGGCTCCTTTCATGGTCATGAGTGACGTCTAGAACAGCTTCTATATCTGTACTAGAATTTGCGACACCTTTATGTCAACGAATCCTCAGTCGACATCGGCACGGAGATGAGTGTATGATTCCCTTGATGTAGCTGTATGTTACGGCCGCTCAACGCCGCATTCGTGTCAGGACTGATTGCATCATTGGAACAAAAATACACACAATGAAATTGCTCCCGTTCAGAGCGTTATCGTAACATCTAGGCAGTCAGAGATGAGAGTCGTCATGGATCTCAATCCTCATACTCGGAGTCATACAGCCCTAGGCCTGTGGCACTAGGATCAGTATCCTGATCCCGCAGATCAGTCGTTGTGCCGACAGCGAATTTCATTCACCCACCCACTCGTTGCAGGCAGATATAATAAAGTCAAAGGCTGAGCATATTGACGGCTCCGGCCGTCCCAATTAATGGCGTTGACGAGTTCATGATCGGTATCATCCGAATTCATGTCGGGTTTTGCCAAATTACTTGCCTACAATGATCTCCCTTCTAACGCCGGTATCTACATACAGTGCCGTCACTTTGTGGGGAAAAGAGTCACAATTGAAATGCCCACTGTACCTCGTATATATCGTCCGACTCGACAATCACAGCATTTGTGATGACGAGGTCGAGTGTCCCCGACGGATCACCTATATTGCTGCGACTCAACCTGTGCGAGACCCACATGAGACCAGCAAGATGTCTGTTGCCAGCATGTGTGTAACGAATTAGTAAACCGATTAACTACTCTGACTCACCTGTTTGTTCCAATAGATCAAAGAATTCTTTACGTCGCAGCTTTAGACTCTAATGGAGGTTCAGCGGGGAAATCGGCGTGGTTCCTACTTCCCTTCTTGATTGATGTAGACTTGTTCGCCTCAGCCAATGAGTGGTGTGAACCAACCTGTTTCGACGTCAATGAACATCTCGTTGAAATATGTTGATTTGTTGGCTTGCCTGGATGGAACGGTCACCGGTCGTTAGTAACTCTGATAATCGATGGATATTGATGCTACCGCAATTATCGATCATATTTCGCCTTGATATCTTTACATCACGTTTTGGGTAGGAGTGGAAAACGGTCAGAGAAGCACGGTTCCAACTGGTCTCCCGCAATGTTTTGGCTTGGGATTACGTTCTGGATACGAGTACATAGAAACCAACCGAGAAGCGCGGTTCCGACATCGCCGTAACTTACTTACCTTGGCATGTAAGTACAGACGAATCGAAAACATGCAACGACGTTCGCGGCGTCGTTAGCGCAAAAGTAAACCACGTCACTGAACACTGACCCTTTTGCAAAGCGGTTGTTTCCACCTCAACTTCATGTAAACCTGGGGTAACGCCACCGTAGGCTCAAATTGCCCTCATCCACTTCTGCTACGGAGCGTCGGACGATCGCGGATGTGGCGGAGCAGTGAGTACGGTGACTTTCGTTGACGTCTGTGGCCGCTGCTGGTTAGAACTTCAACTGTTGAAACTTGACACCTGGCATAGTGGCAAGTACACACAACTGGTTTCTGGATAATTCCTCAGCCATGCGCCATGATACATACTCTGTCTGCAGTCATCCATTTCGATGATTACAATGTAACGAATGATGTCGGTGCAATGTCGTGTTCCATTATTAAGTCGGCATCATATCACATCCGCGGGGCGCATTGCCATTGAAGGTTCGGATTTCAGAGACAGAAAATTTCGAAGGCTGGAAGGCATTGTCTAAATGGTTCTTTCGCCTCACGAATAGGGACGAGGGGGCAAGTGAAGAATGTACCTCTGGCTTAGGTGGTGAAGTAATGCTCCACTTACGCGAAGAACAAAAACAGAGACAAAGACAAAAGGTTCTGTTTGTTTGCTTGTTTGCTTTTTCCACTCTGTCAGCATCGGTACTCCTCAAGGGTCACTTATTGTTGCCCACTCCCTTTCTGGTCTCCACTCGACTTTCAATTTGAGGACGCACAAGTAAACGAGTCATTTTTTGAGTAGTGACTCATGGTGGAAATGGATAGACGCTCAGGGTCTATTCATTTCCACTATCAAGGATCTCATTCGGGCGACATTACTTAGCTCATTAACCTGCTTCACTTCATCCTCATACGCTTATACTTGGCAGCGGTGTCGTCATCCCTTCCCATCTCAGGAGGACTGGGGTAAGTTTTCCATTTCTTCCAGCGAAATCTCACTTCGGGTATGAGCGCCACAGTTCTTCTTCTCCAATCAGCGTCGCTTAGGGCGCTGTTCAAGTTGCCACGAATGAAAAGTATAATGTTGATTTGTTCTTTTTCATTTCATCCCGGATCAAGCCAGTCCTTCATTTTATTCCAACCTCCGCCGCAGTGGTCTCGACTCAGCCGCATCACGGCTATGTACCAGCGTGGGAACTTCCTTGATTGCTCGAATTGGTCACCATTGCCCGATCACATCTGCTCTGGTAGGCACCGCTTTTGTTTCGGCCACAGGATATCAAGTCCCTTTGTCGTCGTCTCCGGTCTCACTCTCTTTCCACACTACTTATGCCTTCGTGTCCTCCCGTCCCTTCCCCTCTTTCTTTCCCATCAAATCCACGCAAACGAACGACGTCCTTCTCAGAGCCTCTACCCCGCAAGACGTCCCGCACGATGCTACGTCGCACGGAATCATTCCTTTCCCTGTCCGACTATAACGATGAGAGCCACTTCGAGGGTGGCTCATTCCTCCATATGGCATCCTCGCCCTCTACCCCACCCCGCACCGCTCCCCTGAGCCACGCTCGTCTCCACTACAAAGAGCAACGAGAACGAGATGCCACGAAGCTTGGCCGTAAGCGTCCTGAATTCACCATTGCCCCTACTTCGTCATCCTCTGCCGCATCGGCGTCCAAATGCAGCGCCCGTGCAGCACCTCCACCACAGCCGCAGTCCGCAGCTCCCAATGTTCGTACTACATCACCACTCTCTCCAAAGCGGAAATTGCTGCCGCCCCGCGCGAGTTTTCCACGTTCGAAACCGGAACCGGACCTGTACCGCGTGGCGCTCAAGGGAAGGATGCGTAGCTCGCCGGAGGGAGAAAAGATTCTCCGCATGGGACCGCGTCTCGCGATCGCGATCCTATCGGCTACGAGGGATTTGGAGCGGATCGTCTCCGCGCATGAGGATGACGACGTCACGATGGGTGACGATACCGAGCCCACAACGAGATCCGCGATATGGGGCTTAGGGCGAGACATGGTGGCGGTCCCATGTGGAGCTTAACAAGATAAGCTCAGCCACCAGATAGGGGATGGAATTCATCGCGTTCACGCTCCATTCACTTTTGATGACGACGACTACGTTTGCATGCATATATTTATACGCGAAGGCACGATTTGTTGTTTGCATGCATTTCACTGTATCTCAAACGTAACCCACCGGGGGCCTCATTTCATTTTCCGGAGTTTATTATTCCGCCCGCACACATGCTTGGCTCTATTCGTGTCATCGGGTTCGTTTCTTCTTTGGTATGAAAAGGACTGGACGTTTTGTATCGCGCCACATGTCTCGTGTTGTTTTTCTTTTTCTTGTTCTTCTTTCGATTTCGTTTGTCTCATAGTATTTAATTCGCTCACTTGTATCATTGGCCCACGCTGCACGCACGCTAGCCATACTACGCACGACCATACCCTCGCTGACTCACGCTCATTTGTGTTCGTTTCTGTTTTGTTTTTATCTTCCCCTGAAGTATCCGCATTCGCACCATCATCATTTTATCGATCACGCTTTGCATCCCACGCTGACCCACTCACGCAAGTTGCTCCTTTCGTTATTCACGCGCTCGCTTTCTTCGTTTGTACCCACATCACTATCACTATTCAGATGGCATCTTCCATCATGCGCATTGGTTTTGATGTGGCACCTTTTTTGTATTTCGGTATCAGATACCCACATCCACCCCCTTCTTGTAGACGAACCGAAATGGGTACCAACGACGTCACTTCGTACATGTTACTTGATGGTCCGAGCCTCGGTGCTCTCGTCTGATGCCGCTGCGCCCGGATCGGATGGCTAATTCGAAGGACTCCACGATGCGGTACTGTTTCGATGCTATGTATCACGGCACGTTCGAATCAGTTCGAATCAGATATACCCTACCTGGACTAGTGACGAATCACGAACCACCGCAATCGTGATCTCGCGCTCGAATCTCGATCGTCGTGCATCCGGAGCGCAACTTGAACCGGTGCAGCTGATGGGGGCACGTGTGGTAAGCTGTAACGTCGGCGTGTAACATGGCCCGTGATATTATGTTGTTGCGTCTGATTATTTCAAGCCGAAGCCTCGGACCCCACACCATCCGGCTTGCGGGTTCGATGGCGTATATCGCGCATCCCAGGCTCGGGGGCTCCTGCGAGGCTCGTGATCATGAGCGTCCGGGGGAGGAGGGGCCCGGCGGGTCCGTTGTCGTCATCGTTGTCGTAACATAACTTATGAGCACGGCTGAAACGCGTGCCACCGACCGTATCGGGGGCTCGGACGGCGCGTACGGTACTTGGGGCCCGGGCTGCGGTCTGCGGTGGTAAGAAAAGGGAGACCATAAGGCTACCACTGACCACGTGTAATATGGATGGTTTCCGAGAGCGAGGGCGCGAGACAGTTGCCTTGCATGATTGACCACGGGTGGATCATCTGGGTCAACAAAACGCCCATCATGGAGCTTGTTTGTCGATATATATGATATCACATGCGAAAACATCGGAAGTCACAGCTGCCAGTGATCATCATTGCATATCGATAGGGCTGGATTGGGTTCACGAAGGTGGTCGGATTATTCTCGGGGCCATTCCTAGCCTTGCGGTGCTCGCCGAATCTACCGCACCGCCACCACTGCCATCTCTAACTCTAACTACCGTGACATTCGGACCAAATTTGGTACTACTTGAAATTGAAAACTGTCCCTTCCCTGCCAGCTGGTAAGTGTCTACTGGATATATCGAATTTGTCGACGTCGCCCATGTGTCCACAAGTTGTCGAGCGCCGACGCAATGTGGCGGCACCACAGCGGTGCAAATGTCATGTCCAAGCTGATTCTATGCTGTGCTGCTGCCCGTCGCCGGCGGTCTTACGGCTCGATCGTAAGTAGTACATTACGTGCCAAGTGTCACCAGGTCGCTCGCTGGTGAGTAGTCTAGACGCTCCTGACTTGCCTACGTGTTCTTTCGCGACAAACTCTGTGACGCGGTGACGTTGCTCCGGACTTTCGTACTCTCGTGGTGTCTACTAGTAGACGCAACGCACTCGTTGCCACCAACATCAGTCGCCCTGAAAATCCGGCAAGGGTTGTAGGTACGCATGAATGAAAGTTCGTCCTCCACGTCGCAAGTTTACGTGTTCTTTACCAACCAAGCGTGGCAAGCAGAACTTGGCCTGTCGTGACCGTCCGAGGAGCGACGCTCAAGTCGAATCGCGCTCGCGACAGTTGCGCTCATGACCATACTAACCCACATCGGATCGATCGTGATCGTTTGAGATTTAACCTGCAAATAACGAGTGGTATGCTACCTGATCAAGCAAGCCTCATAATGTAATGTACAAAATCACCTGGCGACCGACTGCGCACAGGATCTCGGTCCGCGCTTATCTCGCTGCGCTCGGCAATACCAGGAACTACTAATCAGCGAATCAGGCGTTATTTTTTCTTCGAGCGCAACATTTCAAGTATCAACTCCGGCCCGCCGGGAGACTCGTTCTCTCGGGCCGACCCAACCTGGAACTTCTCGAAGTGTAGGGGCTGTTCAGTGACTCAGTGAGGAACCCGGTTGCTCAACTCGTGTCAATATGACATTGCCAGTAGGATCGACATCGATCAGGTACGAGAAATACGTGGCTATTCTAGGGACGCATGGTAAGGAGTCAGAGATATCACGCGACCAAAAAATCACAGAGGAAGGGACATATGATTTCTCTTTGTTTTTTCGAAATGATTCTAGCGCAGTCAGGGGTGGTGCGGTCGCGTCGATCCAGACCCCTGAATTTCACATGGATTCAGAAATAGGAAAAGGAGATAACCCTTTTCCTTTGTCCTTTTTGTTCTGCGATCAAAAGGGTATAAAGTGAGACGAGGCTTCGACGAGTGGAACACAAAGAACGTAGGTTCGGCGAATGGAATAACGACCCTGTGGCGCCCTTGTTTCTGCTCCAAGAAGAATCGATTCAGCGAGAATTATGGAGTCCAACTAGCGGCGCGGCATAGACAATAGCAGTTTGACTGGTGTCACTACCACTAGCGACCGAACAATCCATGCCGTACACCCCCGATCCGTCACGACTCATTTACGATCCCGCCCTCAACTTGAAAAACAGGATCATCAGGGCCAAGGCCCACCGTTCAAATTGCTCCTTGGATACGAACAACAGCGCCTGAGAGAGCACCGCTTTAATGATCTGCGCTGACATGCCCTACGTGGAAACCGTGCGAGTGAGTGATGGGATGTCTAAACTCCTGCGAGGGTTGCTTACCTGATACCAGCCGACGAACCCCTCCGTCCGCAGTACCCGGACCAACAGCCCGATCGCACCCGTCTCTCTCGCTTTCACCGGTGCCGACCGCGATGCGTGGGCAAGTCCAATCTCTACATCATCAGGCGCATCGTCGCGCTCAGACGTGCGCGCCTGGATTCGCACCTTGGCCATGATGTACGGATACGTCACCTGTTCATTCCCTGGTCAAGCACGTCCTTCAAAAAGAAAAAAAAAACGAGACAACGAAACGCACGATGGTGGCGAGCGTCTTGCTGAACGCGCCGAGTAAAAATGTCATCCCCGGATTGAGCTTCTCGGTCGCACCGGCCGCAGCGCGCGCGAGCACAAGCATGCTCTTAAGGCGCTCGTACACCCCATAGGTGATCGCAGGGTTCACGGTAAGCACCATGCCAGGTTTTATGCCCAGCCAGAGGCCGGTTACGCTTTCCTCGCGGATGATCTCGCGCGCGACGGCGAAGAAGCCGTCGTCTCTGTCTGGTCCAGAGGGGGCGCCTTCACTAGCGTCTTTGGAGCGTATGGAGCGGCCGATTTGTTGTCGGGTTGCGATGACGGAGACGGGGATGGTGAAGATTTGGGAGAGGGCGCCAGCTGCGGCGCCGAGAGACAGCTCAGCAGCAGTGGAAAGGACTGGCGTCTTAGAACTTGGAGGTGTTCTTGCTGTGAGACGCTTAATGTAGGCGGCGCGGAGGAAAGCGTAGAAGAAAAAGTAGGCGTATTCTGGGGACGAGTCCGGATCAGACCCAAACCAGACGACAGGATGACAGGCATGGGAGGACGCACGCATGGAGAATGTGTTGAGCATCGTCGCTGCGAAACCGCGGTACCATCCCGAGATGCCTTCGCGGTGGAAAATGTCGAGCAGGACGGAAAGCATCGTGAGCTCATCTTTGCGTTTTCCCTTTGCGGTCGATGACGTGGCTTGTATCCGCGTCTTGGCACTACAGAGACGAGGTCAGTTGTGTCGAGCGTGGAGCAATGATCCTGCACGTACACGTCGAGTGGGTACACTATACTGTGGGATCATATCAGTATTGCTCGAGAACCTACGGGGTTGGTCAAGCACGCACGCATTGCTGAAGCAAGCACCGAGAGCGCCAGCCAAGGCTGCTCCAAAGGGCGTCAGTTGCCGAGCAGCAGGCTTTGACTGGACGGACATGAAGGTTCGAGTGAAACACCGGCAGAGCGCTCGAACCGGTTGAACTGGCCCGAAACGCAATTCACATGACTGCAACGAGAACAAGCTTTGGATCCTAACAAGTACAAACAATCCTTCTCATAGCGAATACAAGACTTGAATCTTCAGCCCGATCACGCCACCCCCGCGTCCGTCCCATCGCGGTATCTCTGCGCGACACACGGGGCAACTGTATCAACAGGGAATAAGTTCAAGGATATTTGAGGAGCAATTGGAGGTGAACTCACGTGGCTGCAGGAGCTCTGTCCATCGCGACGACCATGTTTCTTCTCATGGTGGACTTGACCGCTGTGAACAGACATTGGCCACAGCAAATGTGTCCACACGGTGTTAATGTTGCGTTGGTTGGCGGGGAGAAGCAGATGGGACACGTATATGCCGAGAGAGGTTCCTGCGGCGCATCGGTGGACGTGTCATCTTCGACCGGATAAACTGGAGAAGGGATCGGGGATGCTGGGTCGTCTGGGGCGTCGATTATGACAGGGGTGGTATCGCGATCTGCCTCGAGAGACTCGTCGGAGAGATCGATGGATGACGTGACTGGGGGTTGGGAAGTTTCGTCGCCCGCTGGACGAGGTTCGTCTTCAGGGAGGATGTCCGAGGGCACCTCCCACGTCGAGATCTGCGCAAGAATGCTGCTGGACTGGGTGGCGGCATCTGCGTCGACCCGCCTTCTCTTTTGTCTCTGAGGTTCAGGGTCGACGGATGATGCGGGTCGTGTCAGCGAGTTGCGGGAGGTGAGCGGTGCGAGGAGGGGATACGACGCGGGCGGTGACGCTGTGAGGTCGATGGTGCTCATCGTGGCCGACGACGAGGAGATGAATATTGCGTAATAAAATTACGTGAGTTTCCGGGGGTCGTCCATGACGAAAAGGTGACACGTTGACAAACTTTCTTGACACTTTATTTTACTTACTTATGTCGGTCAAAGAGAAATCCCTGCTGGACGTGCTTGACGGCGTTGTCCCTGCAGGTCTCGCCCGTTTCGACGCCTTTCCAAAGCTTCCTTCCACCTACAAAGCTCGCTCAGAATCGCGAGGCTTCCTCACTCTTTTCGTCATCCTCATTGCTTTCCTCCTCGTCTTGAACGATCTCGCAGAATATGTTTGGGGCTGGCCTGACTATGAGTTCAATGTCGATAGTCGCACGAAAAATTACCTGAGTATCAACGTCGACATGGTCGTAAACACACCCTGCTCATGTATGTACCTCTCACGAGCACGCTGCATTGTTCGCACTGATCCCTTTGTAACATAGTCCTCTCCGTGGATTTGCGCGACGTGATTGGCGACCGTGTTTTCCTAACCAGGGGGTTCCATCGTGATGGTGTTCGTATACGATTTTACGTCCCCACCGCTGTGTCTCAATACCTTCACAGACTGTATTCGATATCGGGCAAGCTACCACACTAAAGTGCGTCCTGGCATTCCGGCATGATCAATGTCTCACGTCAAATTTTTAACTACAGAGAGCACGCCAAGTCCGTGTCTGCTCGTCAGGCCATTGCCCAGTCGAGAAAATCTCGCGGATTTTTCTCCTTTTTCAAAAGTGCGCAACCCGAATACCGTCCGACGTATAACCACAAGACAGACGGTGATGCTTGCCGAATTTATGGTACTCTCGGTGTTAGAAAGGTCACTGGTGAGCACACCATATCGTGTTCGTACATAGTTCTCATTTTTGCCAGCGAACCTACATATCACCACCCTCGGACACGGGTACTCGAGCGCTGTTCACGTTCCCCACGATAGTGCGTTCATGTTTTGTAGCGAGATCCTTTTACTTAACATCTCGTCTCAGAAATGAATCTCTCGCACGTCATCACCGAGTTCTCGTTTGGGCCTTATTTCCCTGACATGGTCCAGCCGCTTGATTACTCGTTCGAACTCACCAAAGAACGTATGTTGTTATTTCGATCGAGTTGGCTGTGCAGTCGATTCATCATCTTGACAGCATTCGTGGCATATCAGTATTACCTCCATGTGGTCCCTACCACCTATGTTGCACCGCGTTCGTATCCTCTCCACACCAACCAGTATAGCGTTACGCATTACGTTCGCACCCTGGATGGCCATCAAGGCACCCCTGGTATTTTCTTCAAGTTTGAACTGGATCCAATGGTCATCACGATCTACCAACGTACCACCTCACTGGCGCAGCTGTTGATTAGGTACGTCCAAGCTACATTTTCATTTACAACAGTCATTTCATCACATCAGGTGCGTTGGCGTCATTGGAGGCGTCTTCACCTGCGCTTCGTACTTCCTCCGCGTCACTGTTCGTGCCGTCGAAGCCGTCTCGGGCGCAGACTCCGCCCCAGGGATTGTCGCCGCTGAAACGACTGGAGTCAAACGCAAATGGGCAGGCGGACAGCTCCGTGCGCGGCCAAATGCAAACGCCGGTCGCGTCGTGCGGCAGGGCAATGGGTGGGTCGTCGAGGGTGCTGGAACTCCTTATGCAACGACACCAGCAACGGGAGGTTCTGGGTTCGGGCCTACGAGTCCGTATCCGTATTCACCGTACGTGTCAACGACCCCAGCAGCACCTCCACCTGTGCCGTTGCCATCTTTCACAAGCGCAGGAGGGCCTCTCACTCCAGGAACGTTTGGCCCTGGACCCTCGGTGCCATCGACGCCGGCGGCGGGTGTCGGGCTGGGTTTGGGTACACCGCCGTTTTCTTCGCACTCGCATCCGAGGACGCCGAGCATGATGAGGAGCGTGAGTGGGGAGAGTGCGAGTTCGAGCTCGGGTACTGGTGGAGGAGGAATGGTCAACGGACACGGGCATAGCTACAGTCACATGCCTGCAGGCATACCGCTACCGGCATCGATGCCTTCGTCTCCGATGGTTCCGCCTCCGCCGCCGTTGCCACGACCCAAGTCTGCGAGAAAGGATGATTGAGGTATCAGCGAGGGAGCACTGGCGTTGTGTGTTTACAGTGGGCGTGGATCAAAGTCGTAGAGGTTGTTTCTGTGAACCATTGTCGGCTTTGTGAACGTCGAGCGCTCTCCTGTGTGTAGATATATCTTTGGGTGTTGAGTGTTATGAGGATGTCGTGGCCTCGGATCAAGCTCCTATAACTCGACTGTCAATTACCACCACCTCATGCTATCGCTTCTGCGCAAGCACTAAGTACCAAAGACACCATACTTCGCGGATACGTAGAGAAATAATCTCACGACAATTTGTAGCAGAAGCACGCAGAACATATTATCGGTACGACGAAGCTCGATGCGGGAAAGGCTTGAACTATGAACCTGCCCGTACGCTGGGAGTCTCAACAGATTGAGATAAACGCTTGCTACGGGGGCGATGCCGAGTTCCAAGACCTCACTGACATGTATGTCTGTTCATCTCCCCCACCTCTCTCATCTGAGACGGCTACTAGTTCGCCACTCTCCTTCATCTCCAAATGTCATTATCCTCGTCTCGCCGTGATTCCTAGGGAGTGGTGAGTCCACAGACCGCAAGCAGGGAGCTCGTAAGGTTTTTGTTGCCATTTCAACTTTTATATCCTTATTTTTTATACTACTAGGCTCGAACGTGATGACCACCGGGTGCACAGTGGTGGTCACTGGTGACAGGCGTATTTTTTCGTATCTCCTTCCATCAGCGATAGCGCCGGGGGCCAGACGCGGACAAACCGATCGCGGGCTCTCTCGAACCTGCTCATATATTGCCTACCGCCCAAGTGGATACGTCAAGGGCGTGATGGCGAGTACGATCGGGTTGCGATAGAGACAGACTTATTCATAACGGCATGGTTCCCATCGAAGGAAAGGTGTGTTAGTTACGTCTTTTGTACCCCATGTCAAGTTCACCTAGAGACTCAGGGAAACGGGCCATCGAGATTTTCGTGGTAGTGTCAGGATGGTCTCGGTCGTGGAACTGGGTGTAGAGCGACGTCCTGTACCGGTGAGTCCGGTTCCTCTCAGACGATTCCCAGGATCATTCAGCAAATATTTGTTCCGGTGAGTAACACGATCAAGAGCCCGCTGGGATGTAAATTTTTCGGCCTTTGCGGAACGGTAGCAGGCCTTCCGCATTCTGCTTGGGAGAGAGAGACAGAGGCACTCTAACCAGAGTCGAAGCGTGGCATTTCACAGACACAATCGGTCGAAAACGTTTGAACTCCTGGGGGACTATGGAACATATGATACGGTAGAGCTCACCCTTTCCGGCAGACCTCGCCAAGGGAGGACCGTCCTCTGCACCCGGCGGAGGCTACTTTGGAGGCCGAGGTCAAAAGCTCGATCTTGGTTCTCGGTTGTCCATGTCGGTATTCGTCTTTGCGTTTCCCCCCATCGCCACATATGACATCGATTTGCTGACTCGTCATCCCGTATTTATATGGGCCTATCTAGAACCCGGTGATATAGCCAGCTGCGAGGGGAAGCATAACTGACTAAGCTGCGCCTTGTGGCAGAGGCTAGTATGGAGAATGGAGTATGGAGTATTACTTACCCATGACTCGTTTTCATTCTCCGTCGGTCCGGATTGTGCCACACTCTCTGCATGACAGTGGCCACCACCGCCGTCGGGTGCTCCATAGTACTTCCGTGTAAGTAGGCTCGCCAGTCCGTTTTGTCCATTGGTAAGTTCTTCTCACATATTTAAGTTGCGAAGTCCAACTAACCATCCGAGTCTCACCTAAAGTGGGACTTCCAAGTTAGCACTGCCCTGAACCATAAGGTGACATTCTGCCAACAGTTCACGGCGAATCATTCCAAGGCCGTGATATCTATAAGCGAGAAGGTACATGAACGTGGGCCACGACACTTTTGCCCCGCCAAGAATGCTGTCCACCAAAACGGATTATTGACATCCTTCCCTCGCCAACATGCAGTGTTACTGCAGGTATTTAAGCACAGAGGGGATGCAGCATATCTTTCTGTGCACTTCACCTCCTGCGACTCGATAACCCTCGCTGGAAAACCTTCAACATGCAATTCATCCTCGCCGCCATCATTGCTTCAGTTGTTGCCCTTGTTAGTGCTGCACCTCAGCCTCGCCAAAACTGTCCCGAAGCAACGCGGTTTGGCATATTGATTGTCTCGCCGACCAACGTCACCGCTGGTGATGTGAGTGTGACTTTCCGAGTCTCGTGACGACCACCAGCTGAACGTCGAACGCCTGGCAGACCTTGACCATAAACGTAAACTTCAATTGCGCCATCAACACCTTTGGTATCCACCCTGAATACACCGACTACTACATCGGGGTTCCCACTAACAACAACGGTTTCGAGCCTCCTATCCTTTTGGCTCGTCGCGGTGCGCTCAACGGTACCTTTGACACGTTCGATGTTACGGTACGTTCGTTCGTACTGCGTTGATCACGATATTCTAAACTGTCTTATTTCGTTTCCTTCAGGTCCCTGATGCGAACTACTTTGCCAACGCCGGGTATGTCGTGATGTTGGAAACCACCTACCCTGTCAACGGAACCAACGGAATTCCATACTCTATCGTCGGTGGTATCGAGGCTCCAATTACCATCAATGTCTGAGCATGTTACCTTCGTGCATGTTGGTCTAGTGATATTATTTGTGCATGGACTCGTTAGTGCAGTAATTTTTGGTACGCGGACAATATTCACAGATACTTGGTAGTTTTATGTACATACTTCGTCTTCTGTGCGTTGTGCCGTCGCGGTCACCGGTTACTAGTTGAGGTGGTTCCGGTTCGTCCGTAACACCAACTTAAGCTTAGTCTGTCAGAAGAATCGCACTAAGTACAGCTCTGAAACCTATGTAGTGCCCTTGAAAGGGCGGCGTCACCGCTACACAGGTACTACCTTGCTCAGCTCTGTTCTAATTTACAGACCGGCCGGGTTGCCATGTGCTATGCATCAACGGGCCCAAAGTCCAAGAACAAAAACCACAATGTGTTATTCAGCTTCATTGCGCACTACGACAATCAACTCCTTTGACCGCTCCCCATCTACCAGACGGAAGACTGTCCCTAAATAGTCCACAAAGCTGAGAACAGAGGCAGGTCCGAGCTTGTCACGAAGAATACGCGGGGCCTCGGGTAGTAACGTGGCTGATGTGACATGTAATGCATCAGACGCGAGTGTTCATTCAGCGCACATATTAGCGAGAAGGAACCCATACCGTTTATGTATTGAGAAACCTCCTAGAGAAACAGAGGGAATGATAAGCAACGAAGCGGCCATGCGGGATAGCAAACGGGGGGGACACGGATCGACTTACGTCCGTAATTGGCCCCTTGTCGTTCACTCGCAGCGTGAGCGAGTGAAGCGAAGGAAAGTTTGTCCACGCATTGGGATTATCTAATATGCTTTGCAAGAGATCCCGAGCCATTCTGTGAATGACCGTCACACGAACAGCAAAACATAACTCCTCGAGAGACTGGGGCGCTAGTGAGATAATTTGACACAGATCCTGGGTGTACGCTTGGTGCTCGTCATTTCCATCGCCATTGCCATCGTCAGAGCCAAAATCAGAGCCATCGTCATCGTCGACAACATAAACATACAGCTTCGTGATGGCGGACTGACGGAGCCAAGTTAAATCGAGCGTGAGAGACCGTAATCCAACGCCAAACGTGCGCAAGTGTGGCCCCATATCGACGTGCATGCTGGGCCACAGAGACGAGTTGGATTCAACCAGGAAAAGCCGGGACACTTTAAGCTTGATGTCCCCAATGGGTTCCATATGCCTGGTATCACTATAGGGAAGGGGTACAAAGAGCAATTGTAGAAAGCAAGCTCCTCGAGCAATGGCAGCGCTGTCATCGTACTCCAGTGCGCTGCTTCCACGGCGCAGCACGAAAACTTGACCTCGCGGATGTTCTTCATATACGAGATTGCAACGATGTACAGCCCGCCTGGACCCGACTCCGGGTGGTTGAAGTTCCAATTTCTGAAAAGGCACACCCTCACTGCCCGGGCGAGCGCAAGAGCGAGAGGCTGTTGCGTTGCAATCTCTGCAGACAGATTGGAGCATGATGCCGGGAATGTGGGAACGCCATCGCGGAGCACGGAGCCAGAAAACTCCACGCAATGGAATAAGCGTAGAAAGTGGACGTTGGCAAAGGGCTTGCAAACACGAGAAAGGTTGGAGCACACTATGAATTCCTCTTGCGTAGGGTATTTGGTAGGTGCGAGGAAATCGAATATATAGAAATATATCTCGTTTGGTATTATTGGCAAGATTCAGTTGACCGACCGCCTTTCTGGCGCTGGCAAAAACCATAGAAACTCAAATGGATGGACAAGACAAAAGTGAACTCACTTGACCATTCAAAGAGAGACATGTGTACCGCGACGTTCAACGAGCCCAGTGGCGCATTGCTACCGTATTTGGGATACGCACGCTAACATAAGCGAAGCTCCGTCACAAACGCGACTAGAAACATGATTGATATGGTGTGCGATTTCGCGTACTTCATGCTGGGAGGACCCTCAATAACGCATGGCCTGGAGACAAATCCTCTATAGGGAGAAGCATCTCTGTTTTTGAGGCTAGTCAACCTATCCAAAACTTTTGCGAGGACGAGCTGAGCCTTCTCCGTCTCAAACTTCCGACAGAATGCCGACCAGAAAATGGGAGGTTCCACAATGGCCAAAAGGACGTAACCTATCAGTCCTCCGCCAACATTTTCGGCGTGGGGTAAGAATTGGAGGGTCTTTGTAGCAAAAGGAGTGTAACTGGGACTACGCGAAACTAGGATAGTGATGCAATAAGAAAAACCTCACTTCTCACTAGCTCCTGCGCCCGCCTCATGTCCCACCTAGCGCAGGCTCCCTGGAGTCCCATCTATCTTGACTCACAAGCAATGTAGGCCTCGGAAACATTTGCTTTGCGATTGTGTTACATTGATGACGACAACAGCTCTCCATCATGATGCGTTACAAACAAAACACCTTAACCCTTGGTTTCTTGTACAGGAAGACACGTTTTCTGCAGTCAACATGACCTGATCCATCCACTCACCCACATATGACCCCTCCTTTCTACTCAAGGGTTTCTTCTTCGCTCAAGAAATTGGTGCAAACTGAACTGGAGTGTCATGCGACATGGTGCAAGTCGCATGATGAACATTATTCCTCCAATCCGTGATGGTTCGAGCTCCCACCCACCCACTTGCGATTGATTATGATTCTTATCACTTGACATCGTCTCTAATTACGGGTTCAAGTTTGACGGGTTCGGTGTAGGAATCACAGGTGTAAGCTCCGCAAACCCGACCTGTAAAGTACTGTAATCAAAGATACTGTATACACCCTGCAGGAAAGGCCTTCCAATGGTCCAAAATCCTAGGCCATACAGTCAGAACGAGTATTACAAAAGGGAATTCAGCAAACTATAAGCTTTGAAATCTCACCAATATGCCAGCGCACGGCGATGATAGCGCTGAAGCAATTTGGAGAACCTTCCGTGACGGGTTGAAGTCTCAGAGTTGCGGGAGGGATTTGAAATGTCTTGCCACTGAAGGTAAGGCTCACTGTTGGGAAAGAGTCGCACGGTACTGCAGAATGTCCATAAAACCAAGGTATACCAGACACAATCGGAACTCACGGTAATAGAAACCGTAGCCTCTATGTACGCTGAGGGTAGCATCAAGGCCTCTGCAATTCTGAAACCTGTTCCCAATCTCCAAAGATGAGATTTGCACTAGTGTCAAAAATGACAGGTACATTGCCAAGGACTGGATTACCATTAACGCGAACATCGTCCATAGACGCCTGCCAGAATCCCTACATAAATACCAATGTCAACAACCATCTGCTTCCATCTACCATTTGAACTCACAGGGCTTGTTATGCGTGTATAGGTGATGTCACCTTTATACAGCATACTGTTCACTCCACCGACGTACATCTCGGCGTCAGGAGAAGAGAGCTTCAATGCGAATATCGGATCGATTAGTATATTCTGTTTTGCAAGCGATTCCAACAGCGGGTCAACACCAAAATCCGAGATGGAAGGGAAGCCCAATCCAATTAAACCATCTGCATTTCCATTGTTTGTTCTGTAACTGAGAAGTGTATGATACCACAGAACCAAAGGTCTGAGGGTCTGCCTAGCTTGGTGTCAGAACTCAATGGTCATGCTCATAAGCGATACAAAACATACAGTGAATCCAGCAATGGTTACATTATCAGTATATAGATCACCGTTGACGCGGGATCCGTCTGCATATCCCAACCGAAATGGCTGACCCTGTTTCTCAGCAGATTCGGATGAATTGGGATCCCATAGGTCGCGATTTGAAATCCCACTACAGCCAGTCTCCAAGACCCACATGTCGCTGCGTCGACTTGAACAAAAACAGCTGTATAAACCAAAAGAAAGTACCTACGCTGAGCCAGTATCGATGCGGACTGTAACGTAGATCAGGGTAAACATACACGAGAATGATACAAGGAGAAATTTTACTCTTCAAGGTCTTGGGAGGAGTGCCAATCGAAATGTCGGCCGTCCAAACGTCCGTATGTTGATAAAAAGTTAGCGGGGCGCTAGCGCCACGCTTTCCGAGTCGAGACTCGCTTCGTTTCACAGCGAAAGGATGCACCATCCCTGTGTTTGTCTCGTAATTGTCTAGGCCACTAAAAATATTCCTATGAAAAGACTGAGCAGACCAATCTGATTAGTAACGGTTGACTCCACGTACTCCCTGACTGATATACTATGAGAACTGATTGCGTCGAGATCAGTGGTTTTGTTCAAGCCCAGAGAGAAAGAGTGTCTGGTGAGCGGTATGGCTGTACCAGTGCTACCTGAGTTCCTGGCTGGTACAGGTTTTGCAATGGCCAGAGCAACCAGGCTGCCGGTCACTGCAAAAATGGTTACCGTAATGAGTCGCGTTCTTGAATGGAAAGGACTTGAAACATCTACCTACAGAGCCCACTAATAAGAAGCCGACTGTAGCAATATTATCAAGGATAGGAACAAATCGTATCGCGCAGACAAGTTGGAATTGTTCGCAAGCATGGAACCGGCAATCGCCGCTCGCTTGGTTAGGATTTATTACATCAAAAATGGGTCGTTCTGGAACTTGACTCCGTCCCTACAGAGGTTACCCTGCCTCTTTCACATTCACCCGAGTGCAGTATCGGAGCTTACACTCGGGAAAACCCAGCTTGTCGTCGAGGATGCGAATGATTGTATTATTGACTTACAGTGACTTGCGGACGAATGGGTGCAAGATAGTCGGTATTGCACCATCGACGGAGCTGGGTACGTCGCATACCCGATCTCTAGAAATACGAGCGCATCGTCCTTGGAGACACTGAAGTACTTTGCGGAGTCCGGTTTACTACTAACTTACAAACAATTCCTACGTCAGGTAAATGACACTGCGAGAATGCAGACACGATAGGATACACTTTGTGGCGTCCACTGCGTTCGTGCTAGCTTTCCTATGAACGAGTCGGTTGGTCAGTCAGTCTCTAACTAGCATCCCTACTGACTCGTTCAGCGGTCAGCACCTACATAACGTGAAGTTCAAGGCCACAGTGATATGGATGACGATAAAGTCGCATCAATGTTTTTGTCTATATTCCTTTACATGAGGTCCCACTCGTTCCGGGCACAAGTTATTAGAGAGATGATTATCTTTGAGCCCTTCATATTATACTATGCGTATGACGGGTCTCCATGCCGAGTGCAAGTCGCTACGACGCTAGGAACACTGCAGGTAACGGTGCATCATTCGCTTGCATACACGCCGAACAAACGTTTGCCTCGAACGTTGGGGAGGATTCGCGTTGCATATGTTCAACCGAAGGGCTTTGAATAGGCTTGAGCATCCGCACGTCGTACGACTCGCAATGTCAAATGGATGTCTCATACGTGCCAACTTTAGCTCTCGGCCACGTCACGGTCGTGCTGAGCGCAAGGCAACATTTTCGTCCAGGACATGGGTTCCAAATCGACCTCGAGGTGTACCTTGCGTGGGATCGACATTGCGTTTGAAATGTCTGAGGCTCCTCCCTACGAATTGTTCAACGGGCATGTTCGGTTTAGCAACGTCACTCGGTTTGGTGAATTCGCTCGTCTGTTCAGAGAAAGGAAAACCGGATGAGACGACTCGGAGACACGTCTACGTCCTTTCTTGCACTGCGGCCCTGAACCGTGACGCGTTCGTGAAGCACGGGAAACCCGAGACTCGGACACTAGATCCATGCTCGAAACCAAAAAGAAAAGTTGTTGACTCTTACGATCGGGCGCATCCGCTACCAGGGTGCGAGGCGCAGCAGGAGTGAGTCGCATCCTAGTCTCGAGTAGGTGCTCAAAGTTGGCAAGCCATTGCTGGCTGGTTTCCGGAAATCCAGTGGTTTGCTATGCAGTTTCAAACACCGTATCTTTTCCGCCGCAAAGTGGAGGTGTTCTGTCTTGACTAAGTATACTATGAACAAAAAAATTGGTAGGTTCGAATTCGGCCCCAAACGCGACACGCGAATTCTAGGCTGGCGAGTCCAGCTGATGGATGCCACGGACGTCCGGAAAAGGCCGATCGGACTCTTTTAATTTACAGCTGTTTGTGAAAACCTTGTCAAAACAAGATTTTTTTCTGAGTCGCGACTCGCGTCAGACAAAAAAGGAAATGAAGTAAATTGACGCGTTAGGACTCGTGTCTTGCTACTACTAGTACTCGTGCTTGACGTTTGACCTCGAAATGCCCTATCGGCGTATCAGCACGGACCTCAAGCAATGTGCTCTCCACCTCTGGGAATCTGGCTGGACACTCGACGATATCTGCCA
>JBBPLL010000467.1:0-22970 GCA_038089755.1 Leccinellum rugosiceps | reverse complement strand
CGGCGAGATGTATGCCTCGATCCGGAATTCCTCGGGATACAGTATGTCTCCGGATTGGACCCTGACACGAGCACACGGTCGTCCGGGAGGAGCGTCGCTTCGGAGTGGTGCAACCGTGCGATGATCGTGGTGTTGAGGACTGAGAAGCGTTGGCCGACGGGTTGCGTGGGATCATACAGGAGCGTGTTGTAGTTGGGGTTGCTGCCCAGGCCGAACCTAGCGAAGCCCTGGTATGCGCCGTTCATGATCATGTAAGTTCTGTAGGATGTAGTAACACTACACACGGCACGCGTCCCAGACTTCATTGCTGCTAACCCGTCCGCGAGCGTGACCATACATGGCATCACTTTCTTCAACGGCTACCGTCTTCTCTTCAGCCACACTACAGCAAATCTCACACCAAGCATAAAACTCACCGTCCTCCTCAACAACCACGTCAGACTCTCCGCCTCGGGTGCGATCGAAACGCGGTTATCGGGCGCAATACCTGCTCCAGGCGTCGATCCCCCACAAATCAAAATCTCGATTGGATCTGTGTACAGCGCGTGCGGGGAGAAGCATCAAGTCCGTGCGCCCTGCTAAAGAGTTGTTTACCACGCCTGGGATGTTGGGTAGCACCTGTCGAACATTACTGAATTTAGAATTCAGGTTTCCTTGCAGTATTCTGAAAAAACAAACATGCTGCCTTGAGTTGACGCGTCAACTCCCACGATAGTATCCTCACCGATAAAGATCCGGAAGCAGGTTGTTTGGGTCCGTGTTGCAAGTAGTCGAGCGTGAAGGTCGTATCGCCCCCCAGCGGCTTCGGGAGAATGTCCAGACTGGGTTGCGGTGGTCCGTTGCTCCCAGTCTCTTCACTCACGGCGGGGATACTACCGCCCACGCTGTTGAAACCACGTAAACATGAAATCCTCGTGATCGAGAGGTCAGTGGAAAACGAACCTGAAGTGACAGCTCGTCGACGTTCTCCTGCCGATCGTTCGTCCCGTTCCACGCACGGACCCCCATCGGGATAGTACAGTCCTGACACTATACATCGACGTGAGCGACCAGCCGCTGGCGTTGATCTATCTAGCACCTTCATCGTGCAAGATGATGCTCCCCAAACGAAACACGTCCTTCTGGACGTGCATTTCGCGCCAGGTCAACAGGTGATTGAGCTCGTACGCGCCCGTCGAGTTGACTGTTGGGCTACTCGGACATACCCCATTTCTCAAGGAACGTCACCTTGTCGTTGATGCCAACGGTCACGATCAGGAGCACGACGAGGCTACCGATGAGGAACTGTGATCATACATGGTCAATGTTATATACTGCGTCGGTCGCTAGGGAACGGAGACCTCGTAATAACCAGTGTTCTCCGGGGTGTTCTAGGTGTAGGTAGAGTCGGTCGTCGTCATTGCGTCATGCGTCGTCATCGTCGTCCCATCATGACACGTCGTCGCGGTGCGGCAATTGTTGCGTTGGCCTTTGTCGTTGCCGTCGTCCCGTTGCTGCAATTGTTGCGTGTTCGTTGCGTCGCGGTCGTGTCATGTTGCGCGTCGTGGCACATGGCAATTGTCGTTCTCACCGAGTCATGATACCGTGAGAAAAAATGAGTCTCACTACGACGTGAGGCGCACGCAATCGGATTCTATTGACCTAGTCATACATCCCAGAGTCGTCTGTATCATCGTCTGATCCATCACCATCACCACTCCCTTCTTCATCCTCGGACACCTCCCATGCAAGAGTATCCAGGTCTGCGAGGGAAAAGCCAGGATCTAAGTCGTTGAATCCATCGGGGGGAGCAGAATGATTATTCAAAAGGGAAGTATTCTCCATGTCACCGGATTCGCTCTCTGTTTCCCAACAGTCATTCCCTGGCAGCTTCCAGTCTAGATCAGAAAGCGAGAAATGATTGTCGAGGTCATCGAATTTGTTAAGAGGACGTGATGTTCCAGGGTCACTAGGCAAGGTATTAGTGGTGGTCTGTGAATTATGATAGCCCTGGGTCGACTCTGCTTGATCTGCCGCAGAGCCCCGAAGATGAGAATAGGTGTGGCCAATACCAAGGCCCCAGTGGAACCTCATCATCATATCACGATCCACGAATCTATGTGTCATTAGTATCAGTAGAGAATTAATACAGTCGAAGTCTGTACCTGTTAATGTAGTAATACTTCCAATCATCGGAATCTTTCGCCAAGCAAGACAGTGCAGTGTTGTCTGGATGCAATCGGCCTCTTGCGAAGGCAGGGATAAGATGGCAGCTTCTCAATACCTCTGCAGGATCAACAAAGTCGAATGCGTCCTGGCTGTTCATGGGAACAAACCGCAATATATCCAATGCGAGCCCGCCACACTGAGGATCAGGTGGGACCAATTCGAACCATCGGATGTGTAAAAAATCCAGTCGCCGAGGGTTGTAGTCCTTGAGCCCTGGCCCGGTGTATTGGATGTTTGCGTGATAGACACCAATGACACGAGCATAACAGAAATGATGTGCCCCCGAGCCTTCTGTGGATCCTCCATCCAACATCATTATATCGCGATGGTCAGTGTTTGGATTTAAAGTATCCTGACCGCGGCGAACGTCATATGCAGTGTAGTTTATACGAAATATGTTGTGCTGGTAGATTCGACCGTTCTTGAACAATACATGGTCGAGTGAGGCTTCAGATGTGTTGTAGTTGTTTTCTGTGCCCGGGACTACCTGGCTGGCACTTGGTTCGGAGGTATCGGAGTGGATTGACTTGATGCGAGGGAGAAGATGGGACTTTAATTTCGGGATGAAGTCCTATCATTCTATTCAGTCTTGCTCAAAGTGAGATATCAAATCTATCCATACCGCAATCGCTGGATCATCTGCATTTTGACAAAGGAAGCGGTTGAGATCAATTGGGTTGTGTTGCGATTTCCCGATGTTGTAGCGTTCGTCTAGAACATTTGGTACAGATTCCGATGAACCGTTGTCGACCTTGGACTCGCGAATGCGGCGTATCCTTACTTGTCGTCGCTCTATCTGTGTCAATTGACGAATGAAGTTCTTTCTGCTGGTGCGAGCATATCTCCCTTTTCCAATTCTATGTTCCCTCTCTCCCTGAGGAGAAAGTCAAGGCTTGCTCGACGCACACAATAGACAACTACTCACTGTCTGTGTCGAGTAAGAATCCGTAGTTCCATACATCCTGATAGAAGCTGTATAGTCGCCGAGCGCGTGAAGTTTGTAAGTACGGAGATTGAGGGCTTTTGATCTGCGCGCTGATACAGATGCGGTGGAACCTCCACCCTCTTTCCGAGAGCGAGCGCGGGCCTCACGACGTTGGCGCCCGAGAGCCTCACACTTAAGCTCCTTGGTGTCATATATGGGGCATGTATCAACTACGAAAGTGCGGATGGCATTTCCGAGGCTCTGGGTGACCTTATCCATTATGCATAGGGTTTCGTCAGTATGCATTCGCAACTTCGCGAGTGCATGCCAATGACAAAGTAGGTGGAGAAGCGAAAGCACTGCCGTATTGTGAGGATGAGGCAGCAGGCCTTCGAACACGGGAATGGCGCACTATGCAGGTCATCGGTCAAAGATCATAGAGAATACTGGACCATCACACACCTGGAGCATATCTTCAAAGTCATGGGCTGCTATTCTTTTCATCTCTGATACATTTTTTGAAAAGCGTCGAATTGTATCCTTGCCAAATGTAGGGACCTGGCGATACCTGTATATGGTGCAAACATCAATTGATCAGTAAAAATCAAGGGTGTGGCAACTTTCCTTCGATCAAGCTCACACAACTTGTTGCCTTTCAAGCTGTCAAGCATACGTAGAAGATGAGTCAAAAGAGCTTTCCAGACTCCAAGCTCAACCTCATGCAGGAGATCAACCACAAGCATGGCAAACACATTGAAGCCGAAAACGCGTAGTCTCTCCGAAAAGGCATTCTGTGATTGATTAACATGAATAAAACAAGACCTATTTGGAGTCACACCCACCAAAGTCGGGATGAGGGATTCATCCTTGAGAAACACTTGAATGTGCGGAGACGTAACGGCGTAGTTTTTCTTGTATATAAGATCCCGAGCCTTCAGGACTTTAGTCCGTCGGTCATCGCTGTCAACCCGAACTAACATCTGCCGTTCAGACATATCGTTTTGGTTACCCATCTCAGGGACACTTTCCATGGGAATGGTACACCTTGGACACGGGCATGTTCCGAGGTTCCGTATACTTGCTATCAATACCCTATGGAATGAAACCAACATAAGATCAGAAGATAAGTCATGGAGGTATGAATAGAGCACACACTTTTCAGGATAGTCAGCGGAATATGTAAATATCCGAGGATAAAAGCGTCGCCTAATCCCATCACAACACAGAATTACGATCCCATGCTGATACGCCTCCAAGAACTCCTCATCAAGGAGTATCTTCCACTGCTCGTGGAAAAGCTCCCGTTGGCAGTGAGTACGAAGGGCATCACTTGCTGCTTTATCACCTAAATGTTCCACCAAAAACTCTTTAAATTCGTCTGGTAACTAGAGAAAAAATGAGATCATTCAAAGGGTGAACTGAGCGGACACACCACTTGGAAATATGCCGCGTGGGAACAAAGGCCATTGGTTGGTTGGCACCTGCGGTACTTTGATTCGTTGCCAAAGTATACATAAAGCGGCCACAGCTTGACGTCGCCAAACGAAGTCAGATGAGTGGAGTCGGACCAGAACATAAGGGCCACGACCACACGGGGTAGAACGCAGCTGGGTTCTAGTGGAGCGTCCTGCAGTGCTCGGTTTGCCTCAAGAAATGCCGTAGATGTGAACAGTTCACCATAGACCCTGATGTCGTGGTCTCGGTGAGGTGGGTGCCATTGCAGTTCGTATGGTTCTAAGTGAAAGTGTGATGCGTGGACCGGATTTGTAATCTTCTCCTTGATGATTGAGAGTAGGGGGCGGTGATAAAAACCATCGACTGTGTAGGTCTTTGGCCCCGGGTTCTTCGATTGACTATGAAAGGGCACTGAGATCGTAGCGGAGGAGCACTTCCAACCGTCATCCTCCTTCAACCATTCCGGAACGTCTCCATCGAATTGGTTATATCCGAGTTGTGAATCAATGG
Source organism: Leccinellum rugosiceps (assembly GCA_038089755.1). Lineage (NCBI taxonomy): Eukaryota > Fungi > Basidiomycota > Agaricomycetes > Boletales > Boletaceae > Leccinellum > Leccinellum rugosiceps. The sequence continues at coordinate 17,872 of JBBPLL010000467.1, read as the reverse complement.
TACCCCATGTCGTCTGCGACACGGCAGAAGGCTGAAAAACGGGATCTCCAATGATACCGAGCAATTGTCGGAAACTCTCCTTGGATTTATGGGCCCCTTGGTTCCAATACCAATCCCCGAGGCGCATAGAGCTCTCGTTGGGATAAGGGTGATATGGATTCTCAAGAGGTTCATTAGAGGCTCCCGAACCTAAGTTTTCTGAGTCGGTGCGCGCTGAGCACATGTTCTCGACCGAATAAGGGTCTTCTGGGTCGTGGGGAGGAAGGGAGTCGGTGCTGTATACACGGAAAAGACCAAATTTATTTATCTGTGTCCTCAGTAGCTTGCGGACCGAAATATAAAGGGACTGCTTCAATGAGGTGGAGGGAGTGGTCTGGGACGACGATGACAACGATGGGACATCTGGGTCGTGATCGGAAGGCATTTGTGAGTGTGAGAGGATTTCAGCAGGTGGAAGTGATGGGAGGTTTTCCGGAAGCATATCTCGGAATCGTAAGGGCAGCCGGCGATTAGAGCGTTGCGACCGCTCGCGCGCTAAACTGAGTGGCTGGTTATCCACTGGTTGCTGCTGCGGTAAAGCGATCTAAAGGTAGAAAACTCATTCGGACGGGAAGGTAAAGGAGGAATAACTTTTATTTACTCACCTGGAATGAACCGGATGAGGGCAGGTCCTCAAACGAACCCGAGGCATGGTTCGCGGAGGATGCATCGGCAAGCTGGCCATCACCAGAAGAACCTTGGATTGGGCTGGCAGCCCCACGTCGCGCTCTTTTCGCGTGATAGATTTCTTTTACCCTTGCAAGAGCACCAGAAAGCCGCTTCTTGCCTTTGCGACATCCCTTCTCGTGGCGGGTAAAAGCGCCAACGTCAGCGTAAACTCGGCCACATACACACGTTTGTGTGAAAGCTCTGTCATCCGAGTCCATAGCAATCGCATCTGGTGACCAAGAACGTTGTCCGAGTCGTCGCGCAAGCAAACTTGAATCTCCGCTGCGAGATGACTAAGGAATCACGTAAATTATCGAGAATCTTGCTCATTTCGCTCGGCTTCTTGAGTCGCTGCGGAAATGTGCTTCGATGAGGTTTTGAACGCACCAACCAGGGACACTGAGTCCCTGTTCTCTGCATAATGGGGTGTCTACGTGACTCCAGTCGACGCAGCTTTCCCAATCGACATAAGCGAAGACCGATAAAACGTGTGAAGAGGGAGTGAATGCTTAGAGAGGTACGGTGTTAGCCATAACACGCCCATCATAGAGTTCATATAAAGATAACATACTGCTTCTGATGCATCATCCCCGAGCAAGTCAAACTAACAGTTCGCCGTGGTAATGTTGGCGAACGCGAGCGACGTGGTATAGGGGCTCCTTGCACAATTTAATAGATAGTGAATGCCTTCAAGTTTTCGAAGGCATACGACCAGACAGACAGGACTAGATCGAGCTGACTTCCGAGTAGGGTAGTTCAGGGTCATGAACTGCAACGAGATACTCAAAAGACGAAGCCGTGATGGCTTAATTGTCGTAACCCCATGCAACGCACAAACCGATAGTATGTTCTGTCCCCGACAACAACCATTGGTGGGAGGAGGAGACTGTCAATTGGATTGGCGTGCTCGGCTCGAGCAAGATACCAAGGATGTCTCCTGGCTCAAGATCGACGCCGGGCTGCTTGATGAATTGGATGATAACATCTTCAGCAGCGACAAGAGACATGTACGTTTTCATAGCCTCGGACCAGGTAAACAACGACACCACCCAATTGGGAAAATAAGGCTCACCTCGATCTCTGTGTACTGCTCACCAGCATCGATAGGTCACCACTGTCAACCAAGAACCGGATATGCCTTCCCGGGCTCGGACTGCGTAGTTTGTCTTGGAGTCAGCCATGAGTCGCAAAGCTCCAACCTCTCCATGTCAGCATACCGAGTGACTGTAACCATCAAGGAGGATGAGGAGGCCACCGTCAGCGAGGGGACGCGCCCCGACCACTGTTTGGGAAGAGCGTCCGCGTGTATTTTTTTGAGGAACGCGTACATGTGAAGTTGTACTCGATGGTCTCATAGATGAAGTCGACGCTGAACACGGTCTTCAGGAAATCACGAGTAAGAACTTGGCCTTTGTCTTGAATACGCATGTGCTCCGTAAGAGCGAGATAGGCTTTGGTGACGACGCCGCAGGCGACTGCGAGGGTGGCATCGGGATGCTCAGCGGTGAGCTTGTTACTGATTAAAGAATCCAACTAGCTGGTGGTGAAAGTTTTGTCGGCGAGTGTCAAGCTCAAGAAACTTGATGAGGTATTCGACAGTGGTTCTGAAATCGCCACGGATGCTCAACTCTTTCAACGCGACGATCATGTTCTTCCTACTCTCGTTGTTCACCGTACGAGAAAATTGAGAACGAGCTCGCTCGTGGAGAACACCGGCGGAGCTGACAGATAGGTAACCCTAGACGTTTGTACTGGAGCGGAAATTGAGCTCTTGAAGTGAACCGGATGACGGGTTGAATCCAACATCTAAGTTCTTGGTAGTGATGAGAATGCAAGCTGGACGAACGGAGTAGTGAGGGTGAGGATAGCTGAGGGCGAATGAGAACGGCCGAGGGTGAACTGCCAAGTGAGGACACGAAAGTTCGCCATCATCAAAGTCATCACCCCCCTCGTAGTCGAGTGACGGTAACGAGTACATGCGGTAGGCACGGCGGGCGTAAAACTCGAATGCAGCTGTGAAAGAAGGTCGGACCAAAAAGGACAATCTACAAGCAAATGGAACTAACCGAGATGGGAAGATAACGCTGGAAGATCATCATAGATAGTGTAGCACGAATCGCTGTACTCGCGCAAGATCTCAGGGGAAGGAGTTCTATAGAACATGAGAAGGGTAGAACAACAACAACATAAGGAGCGTCATACCTATCGGTCGGGCCCTGTGTCCACCATATACACTGGAGGTTACAGATGCTTTAAGAGTCGCTCGCATCTGGACTATACACTCTTCAATAAGAGGGCATCTGGCCGAGAATAACCACTTCACGAGCATTCAGAGCGACAGCAGTCCATGACCTAAAACATGTGTTAGCTATACAAAGTACAAAAGGAGAGGTAACGAACCTGTACCGGAGCAGAAACTGAGCTCTTGAAGTGAAACGGATGACGGCTTGAATCCAGCATCTGAGTTCTTGGTGGTGATACGAACTGCAACGACATGTCCATTGGGACGAGGTTTGCGTTGAAACTGGTTAGACCCAGGTTTTACCATGTCGAAATCGATCTCGGACGACGCGTTAGGGGCGACACCATACAACGTGCGAATGTGTCGAATACGATGCAGAGGAATACCCAGGGCAATCTGCAGTTGAGCAGCGAGAAGATTGATACCCGTGACTATCTCGGTAGTTGGATATTCGATTTGAAGTCGGAGATTGAGCTCAAGGAAGTAGATCATGTCCTCAGAGTGACTATGAATATCTTAGTCAACGAACGTGTTCGATATATGAAAAGATTAAATACATACATTCAATGGTTCTGTCACCTACGTAACCCGCCAATTTGGCAAGACGCACAGTGGCACGCCCCATCTGCTCATATGTATCCCTTTTAGCAATGGTTACGGGAGCTTCTTCAATGATCTTCTGGTAACGACGCTTTGACAAAACAATCGCGCTCGAACAACAAGATCGCGTTCCCATACTGACTAGCGAGAAGTCGCACTCCCAAGCAACGTGCCTGACCAGCGAGCTTCATGGCAAGAACAGACGATCCTGTAACACGATGAGTATATGCGAGGTAAATCCGATAAATTTTCTTGCCCAGAATCTCTCCAGCAACTATGATATACGTTCTTGAATGTCTGAAGATGCTTGATCGTTCGGATACCTTTTCCACCTCCACCTTCACTGGCCTTGATCGTGACCCAGCCAACCGATTTGCTCGGCCGGAGCTGACCCTTCCTCTCAGCTCGGTATACATTATCAGCGACGGTCACGACTCACGAAGCCCTACTCAGACGACACTATGTCCGAGACGACCATGCAATGGTGGGGACGTCAGCACTCTGCACGACGATAGTACTCGAGGTTTTGTCGCCCAAGCTTCTCATGGCACTTCCAGGGGATCTATAAACACGATCCGGTTCTTGTAGGCAGTAAAACTCTCGAGTAATTTGGGGTTTTCGGGTGCGTGGCCCCAGCCCGCCCAAACGACATGGACACCAGCACGTTTAGCCACGTCGACGATGAGGTCTACTTTCGCATAGTTGTTGTTATTAGAACCACCCTGAACTTCGAGGTATTGATTAGCTATACGAATGTACTCGACGTTGACTTACAACCCGTCTCGTCAACGACTCAAAGAAGAAAAAGCTACTCACCTTCAAACACGACGATCCGCTCCTCCCGCGCGATCATGGACAGACAATACACCAAGATTATATCCGTGTCTGCCCCTGCACTGAAATATTTTCGATCGCCCAGCGCCAATGTTTCGACGCGTTTAAAGCAGCGCAAGAGCGATGGCCAACCGTTGGCGTTTTCTACCCCTCATGTCGTGTACGCACGTGCATGTATGCACGAGGCTAAGGAGACAAGCAAAGTACAATGTACATGTCATCACCCGAGTAAAGAGTGAGCGGAATCATTCAATAGGAGCAGACGGACGGAGACAGACCTGCGGCATGATGTTGGTGGTTGTGGCACGAGCTTGGGTAGAATGAGTGTCTAACGCAGATGCTGAGTCCGGATGGAAAGTGAACGGATGGGCGAGGCAACATCGCAGGTGGAGTAAAAAAATAAGGATAAGGAACTGATACTGAGGTCAGGATTACATCCAGGCGATGACATACGAGGCGAGGTCCGCGAGAAGGGCTACCGAACAGAGACTCGGAGTTCTATGCAGGGCATAGAAATCTGCTTACATAATAAGATCGAACCCAAATTTGTTTGACAAAAATTTACCTTGTTCACATCGAGTTGGAGCATGAAAATTCAGATGAATATGATACTCGTAAATAGCTATCGGAAAAGTAATAGCAATGACAAGCTTTATTTATTCCCCGTAGACAATACATTCGGAACGTAGTAATAAGAATCTCAGAACGGAACGAGGCAAAGGGTAGAGTATACTGTTACGGAAGGGATGTAGGGATCAAGTATCGAAAGAACATGGACAAAATCGAGATGATAGCGCAGCAGATTCAGTACGTACATTCTTCGCCTTTGTTCTTTCTGCGTTAGCGCAAACGCTTCAAAAAAGGACTAGTAAGAGTGTGTCGAGTTCGCGTAAGACCTCAAACCTGTGGATCAGTGTTGTACACACGTCGGCGCTTGGCACTCCTGGTATCTTGATGAGAAACCGAGAAATGCGCTTCGACGATTACGTCTTTAGGCTTGGAAGAATATGCCTAAATGTCTGATCGCACGAGAGATGGAACACACGAGAGGTGCTGACGAGGATGCTGGGCATGTCCATTACGAGTCGATGGCAGCATTGCATATTGTCTCCATCGAATCAAAAGGTGTACACACGACCGATTGTTTCTCTGAGATAGAGGACTATAGAGTGCCGACCCTCCTTCTGGCATTCCTTAGGGAACTCGAGTGGCGTCGCATGTCGATCACCAGGGAGTTCTTCAATGGACGTTAGTGGGTAATGGAAAGGGGTGTTGTCAATGGGTAAATAATTCTTACCGACATGGCAACGATTTTCAACTTTGTTGCAAATGTTGAGCAGCGTCTGTATGGTAGCGCTGGAACTCTGCTTCGCTGCGTACGGCAAACTGCGATGGTCTGCAGTCTAAGTTCCCTATCTTTCTTCAAAGCAGTCGAGTCTACCTCAAAATATGAACGGTGATGGTCAGCGAATCGAAGCCAAGCGAGGAAAATGAGGATCCGGTGCGCTGTACTTTCGACCGTTTCTGACGTCTTGATGATATGAACCCGAGTAGGCCAACCTGGTCGTTGGGCTGGGGCTTGCATGGCGGTACGGTGACCAAGGCATCGTGTCGGATCTGCGGACGGGAGGGATTTGCTCGGCCCGACAGTGACGCGCCTTTGGGTGCCCCCATTGGACAGAAATAAAAAAGGACATACCATGTGCAGCGCTAACGGCGACTCGAACGTTGTTAACGAAGCAGAACCCGGAGAGCGTATCTTCGCTGCAGTGATACCTTGGTGGTCTGATCGAACTCAAGTTTGCATGTATCATCCAATCTTCGAAGGGGTTGCCGGCTTCAACGCTCGTATCCACAGCTTCAACGCAGATAGCACCGTTGAATATCGGCGTCTTGGATTGCGTGGATGGAACCGGGGCAGACTAAAAACGGGGGGCGATCAAGGTACCACGACCGGAACGTGTCCGCGAAGCCCGAAACATGCAGTGAGTGCAACAGAGATAAGTAAAACGACGAAGAAATAATGGACTGACGGTATAGACCAAGGGATTGATATCCTCTGAAATCACTGTCTCCTTCCTGATGTTCTTCTGGCTGTCACGCAGCCACGAGATCAGGATTCAAAGATAGACGTCCCGATCGACGTCGTCAGGTATTTGATAGCAGTATGATCGAGAAGAGAGGCGGAGGTGGTTCTTCAAATTGTGACCGAGTCAGCGCGGAGTGGACTGCTCGGGTCCGCGGCAGTGGTTGGCCAGCTAGTAGACGCCCTCTGTTCTAAAAGCGCATCGACAAAAGGGTAGGCGTGGGATTGCGGCGACCTCACTGGCTGGAGTGAAAGAGAAGTTCAGCGCTCAGTGCTTAGCTGCGAGACAAGCAATTATTGTCAATTTCAAGTTGAGGCACAGACACGCGGCCACGACGCACCGGAGAGTCAGTATGAATAAATGTATGGACAGGGGGGATAAGGCAAGGATGAGGACGTGGTGCAGGAGCGACACACATTGCGAGCTCAGGCCCGGCGGCGGGTGTGGCAACCGTTATAGATCTATTGAGCCAGCCAATAAGATCTTAAGACCTGGGAATGCCGACTCTGAATCGTGTCGGCACCTCGGCCGGTGAGTTACCCACAATTATACTTATGACTCCGGAGAAACCTCGAGTGTGATTGTCATACCCATATGGGCACCCCTGGACCCATATCCTGTCGCCCCACGGTGGCATAAAAGTTTGGGTCTGTAGACAAGAAGTCACAGCACGAAGGACCGACCGCCGGGGGATCTCCGACGTCCAGTTCGGGTAATGATACACTTGGTACAACAAAGCAAAACGTCTTGCAGGAAGCGGTCCCTCCACGATCTCGGCTTCGTCGTCTGAATCAGCTCTTATTCAATGCTCTGTGCCAGGCCTCGCTGCGCTCCCAATTACGCGCACACTCTTCTCTTCTCTAGTGCATATCACTGTCGTCGTCGACACCAAATACGAAAGACTCTATCACACCAAAGATAAGTGACTTGACCCTGGCAACTTGACGGATAATGCGAAAAACGCACTTCTCGACCTCGACTAGGCGCCCGCACCCGTGGACCAGAAGTAATACGTAGGTATCAATGATGTTCGACTGGGAAGCTGCTTACCGCAGGTAACTTCCAACTTGAGCGCAAAGGACACCTGCTTGGCGACCTTGGCGACCCCCGCCTGCGCTCGTATCGTACAAGAATTGCTTGAGATGGAGGACCAAAATTGGTGGGAGTGACTCGATGTGCACCGTCTGAGTCGCGTCCAGCGTCGCACCTGAGCGTGTGATCGAGGAGCTGTGGAGAGGAAATGCACGCAAGCGCGTCCTTGATCGTGTGGATTTGCTCACGCTGCCAGATGCTATCATCGTCGGTGACAGCACAAAGGAGAACTCACTTGAGTGTCCAACCGCAACGACCGCCGATCTTCAATCTTTTTGATGAGGGGCGCGCAATGTCGAACAGAACTTGCCGCCAAACATGCGTGTGATCGGCGATTCGGTTGATTTGGCCTGCGAGAATATGTTATCTCGGGTGATGTCTCGTTGTAAAAGCACTCACGGTACGCGTGACGGCCATGCGGTCGCGTTTTCCGAGCCATGGACTTTCCTCGTGGGCAGTCGCATGGCCATTTTGTTGCCGAGGTAATGATTCCGATTCGGGAGTGGAGGGAGATATGGGAGAGAAGTTCCTTTTCGAGGGTGAAGAAGGGAAAGGGGAGAGGAGATTCACTCACATATGATCGAAGCGTTTCTTTTCCCTGAGAGCAACGTAGACGTAGGTAGAGATGAAAGAACCCATCGAGTCGTCAAGATCGTCGGCGTAGTGATCTATGCGCCTGTCCTTTGGCTCTGGAGGGATAAAGTCCTTGAGGAACCTGGCCGTGGCATCGACGAGCGGTGTCTTGCCGTCACCATCTGGAGGTGTATCGACGAAGGCGGCGAGATCATGGAACAGGGGGCAGAAGGGGGGACAGTATAAGAGCACCTGGAAAACAGCGTTGATAAAGCAGAGTGTTGACGACGCCACGGGGATGTATTTTGACCAGAGAGTGGATGGATGGATGGGAGGGAGGTGAGGAGTAATAATATTTGGGGTCTTTTAGCGACAGGAACAAGAGGGGAGAAGATGTAGTGATGGAAAAGCCGGCGGTGTTGGGTTTGGAGGTGTGGGACCGGAGGAGGGATGCCCATGAAGGTTTGGGTTGGGGGGTAGCGACACGTTCTCGTTGGAGTTTAAAATTATTCGAGGCGGATACGGAGGACGAGAGGCAGATGGGTGGGAGAAACAAGAGAAGGGACGGAACCGCTGCGGGACTGACTCCAACTGGAGTGCAGAGCAGTGGTGAAGGCGAAAGGAAAATGGCGACGTCCGCTCGGCATGCCTTACTACGTAACAGAACACCAACACCCCGACATGCGGTATAACATAGCATCCCAAAAAGGTACATTGCTTAGACTCCGCTGTTATACTGGCTCAGAAGACGTAATTTTTATGTCCATACACACATGAACGAATGTACTTGCGAAGCCGATGAGTCATGGGTCGACACACTGCTTAATAAATGGCCAGTGGACCGCATGCCCACCGACAGTACGATCGATACGAGATAACCACACAACGATACGAGGTCTAACGTGCACTAGGCACCAATATGTACATAGAAAACACACTTATCAAGTGGTATTTTGCTACCGGGTCAATGAACTCATCGTCTTACGGAGTGCTAATGCCGCACGGGTGTGATCCAGGCGACCAGATCTATTCAAAATATTCTTGTAAAACGTGGACGTGGCTCGGATCTCCTTCGTATGTCCGAGTCCGTTGTCATCCACTGCCCATGTCGATCCAATAACAGACCGAGACCCAGAAAACTCCATTGCGGACGCCAAATGGGTCACATCATCCGACTCTTCTTGTATCCAGCAGTGATGTAACACGCAGAGAGCCTGAGGTAGGCGAACTGCGCGTGCTCCAACTCACATGATCACCGTTCGATCGTGAACGGACGCATCATGGAGGGAGAACGCAGATTCAAACGGGTTTTCCTCGTTTGGGACACTGTGACAAGCAAGGTAAACCCACTCGCGGTTCTTCCTCAGCTCCTCCGAGACTGTGGATATACTCGATTTCGAACCTTCAATGCGCATAAATGTCACGAGACCTTGCACACACTCAGCAACGATGTCCAGTCCGCTGCCAACAGAGAGGAGTTTGCTTTGGTCATTAGTGGTGGCTTGCCCTACAGCGAGAAAGCGATTCTCGTTTATCGATGGCTTTGCCAGTGTGACAGTCCGCCTGGCACGGACAAGGGCGGTCAAAATGGGAGTGGAAGATGAGATGTACAGACGAAAGAGATTCCGTTGGCCCCTCCTCCGACACGAACCACAGCCTTGCTCCACCAGCTCGACCGCTTTTTTGCATCCTGATTGCGGAGACAAGCGGAAAATGCATCAATTGCTAGGGATGAAGCGAGGTCCTTGAAAATCTGGAGATGATTGGGGTAGGGATGGCAATGCGGCTAGACGGTGAACGAGGAGTCGAAGAGATATTTCGTATGTGAGAAGCATTGTGGGATGGGGAAAATCCTCGGCTACCGTAATCCATTGCTTGGCTATGGAGAGATAGGTGGATGAGACCATTTGCGAGACCTTTGCCGACTCAGCGTAGACTAAAAAAAGATCCTATTTGACTTTCAACTCCTTCGACTGGGCAAATCGAACACGGAGACAACCTGCAAGTTTGCTCAATGAGTGTGATCGATTGAGATGACCAGATGAATAATAATTAGGGGCTTGTCTGATGAGGATGATGCCTCATTGAGGTCCGTCGTATCCCTAACTCGGTTGTAACGATCAGAGAGATGGTTTGCGACATTGTTAAACGATATTAATCGATCCGGGTGTCCTTCTGGGAGAAGGTCGAGGGCTTGTCTCCTGAGAATGATGGCCACATTGAGATCCGTCGTATCTCCAAGCCCCTTGTAACGATCCGAGAGATATTGTCCGAAGAAGTTGAACGAAGCCGGTGCTCTGCAGATTCAGTAACATCCATCGCTTTTGGTGACCAGGTGGGCAACGGTCCAGTTCTTGGCGATCAAGAGTGACTGTCTCTCTTATGTGATCCGTCCCGTCCCCTTGCTCAAACTTCGCGAATGCGGACTTTGTTCGTGAAAGTATCTCGTTGACTGAAACAGTCACCCTCCCCAATGGAATCCGTCCCACCCTGAGCTTTCTCATGCTTGGTGCGACTAGACAGCTGCTTTTGGGGTAACGCGAATGTCGTCTCAGTACTCTCCTTGTAGATAGAAGAAAAGAAGAACCTTCTGATTTCATCTTGTCCAACTTAAGTTTAACCAGGGAGAAACTGTTGGAACGTCTGTAAGGGCCGGGGGTACTGGTAAGAAGAAGATAACTTCACACGTGGTATCGAGTTGCCCACAGCATGACCTCCATATAATACAAAAAGACAGTCTCCTGATGACCGCTTGCACTCCCCCAATGAATGTTGTCTTCTGCAGGCGACGCGAAAAACGGATGTCAGCATGAACATGAACATCGCGCAAAAATATACCGTGCCCAATTTACATAATCGCTGCGCTCCGGATCCCCCCGGTCCGCCATAGACCTCTGCCATGGTGGAGAATTAAGGGCTGGACGTATTAACTGTCAAATTGCGCCGTATATACCAGACGGAACATCAAGGAAAGTTGATTACGTTTTGTCGCCTTTCGCATAACGTTGAGTTGGACAAGTTATACAATGGGAGAAAGTGAGTCTCACAATAAAGTCAGGGACTCAGATCGACAGACAGGCTGCCAGCGTACTGTTCATTCCACACAGCGGTCCACTGAGAACCACGTGCTCAACGAAAAGCCTGCTGAACGGGGCACTCGAACGAACCCCATGTGACCATCGCCAGCGAAGCTATTGGGACCACAAGTAGATGCAGAACAAAAATTCTAAGCTTGTGTGCCAGTTGGATCAAACGATAAAGGAAGTAACACAAGAGACCTACAGAAGAGGTGAACAAGCGGACATCATCCTGTTCTTCCAACAACAAGACTCTGAACTCGTGGTGCAATGCCCGACTTTGAAGACAAGTGATTTGGATTCCTGTAATCGAAGGCCAAATAGCTTTTATAGACAACGATGATCGACTGAGTTACGTACCAGTATTTGAAGTTCCACGGGCTCACATGGGTCGACTAGCGCGAACATAGTAGGATAGCTTTGAAGTCATTTCTGTCCAGTGAGGTTGTGTTCGTGAAATTGAACTCTCGTGTAATACAGCTTGGCCGAGATGAACAAGACACACGATGTAAGCTGTCGAAGAGGTATCGTTGTTGAGGGAATTCAAGGGCATGGTCCTTTCCTTGAGGGCCACGATGTTCAACTTGAAACACTCATACTATTGGATGCGTCACAGTAAGTGCCATGATGCTGCATTGTACGACCTCAGCGCAATAGAGTCAACGTACACCAGCTCACAATGTTTGCTCGGTTCCGGACTGCAGTCGCTGACCATTTCTCAGCTCAGCTTCGTCTCGTCCACTTTCAAGAATGATTCTTACATCCAAACAATCCTTGCGGGCAACTGTGGACCTTCTTTCTTTCTTTCTTTCTTTGGAAGTGATCGTAGAAGTGCGGTCGGTACTCCGTGTGAATGCGACCGTGGCACTTCGAATGCCAGTACTGTTACATACCATTGGTGTTTGGACCCGAATTGGTCGTCGTAGCGAGGAGACCTAGGAGCTCGGGATGTATTTCATCCCCGGGCCCCACGTCCGACGCCGGATTTCGTCTATCCGTAGCCATCCTTCCTGTGGTCTCGTTGTCGTCCCGGTCGTCGTAGTGGTCGTCGCAATTATCAGGGTCTTTGACGCGGACATCGGGCCCCTCGTCTGGAAGAGAGTCCCACTCCAATGCGCCCAGTGAGATGCAGTAGATACAGTCTCCGAAAATGCTGCCTATGGTCAAGGTATCCAAGATTCGAGCGGTAACTGGGCCTTACCTCTTGTGTGCACCACCTGCATTAACTCCGCAACGACGAATGCCAGCTAGGTGCAGGCGAGCCAAGGAGCCCAAGACTACTGGTGGCCCGCCACCTGCCCTTTACTGTGGCACCCGATGCTCGAAGACTCGGACACAGTGCGTGGCCAGGAGGCAACCAGGGGGGGTGTTTTTTTTTTTTTGATACCCATGTTTCGATTCTGGACCCTGGCTCCGTCTAGATGAGCACTGCGCTTTCGACCACCAGAGAGAACCAACCCTGCCCGTTTCCAACGTGAGGATCCAATACCTGCGGTTTGTTCCAGTTTACTCCGGTCCCGCCAGCTGGGGGATCATTGAGCGAATCATGGAAGCCGGATCAGGTCGAGAACGCACAGTCGATAAACGGTGAGGCCAATGGCAGTGCCGATTAGGGCAGCGCTCAGCGCTGTAGAGACAATCGAATCTGCGAAAGCACGGTACCGCTTAACAAGTGGTAATTCCGCATGAATAACGATGAGGAAGTTCCGGGTGAGTAACATGAAAGGGCGAGAATGAACGATTGGAGGTGTGAGTGGTCAGAAGGAGAAGATGATTCGTTTTCGTTCAAATTTGGTACAGTAGTAACCAGCTGGCGCCCACGTAGGGTGTGAAGCGCGATTACATACACGGAGATGCGGTGTGAAGGGGAAGTTGGATATGGGTGCAAGGCGGGGGGAGGAGGAGACGCACCTGCGATCGTTTCTTCTGCCTCCTCTTCTGGTCCGCGGAGAGGCGTGTCCCTGTACTTTGCGGGTGTGTCAAGATGACCCGTGGTAAATGTTGGATATGTGGTGGCGTGGCTGGTCTCTGGCTCGGACGGTATCCAGCCTCTCTTTCGGGCGAGTGGCACAGGTAGAACGAGGATGTTTGCAGGAGGATATCTCGGAGGGGGAAGAGAGGTCCAAGCTGTCGAAATAAAATAGCCCCTTCCTCCCAGGACTGGGTCCCAGTTGGGCCGAGCTTGGCCAAGAATGGATTGTGCAATCCTGGACATGTCGCACCGGCCAGCAGACGCAACAGCGACGAGCGAGCCATTAGTCGATGAACGTAAACCAAGTTAAGTATTACTTAAATAGCGTCAATAAAAATCATCGATAACTCAGGAATTGAGTGAAACAACCCGGAGGGACTATATAGATAAGAACTTTGGGCAAAAGACGAGATGGTTTTTAAGCGGACACCTGATACCAAAACAGATATCCAGACTTGGGCCCATCAGTGGGAAGAAGCGGCTGAGATACACTCAGCGAAACATAATTCGTAAGAATCTCCGCAAGACAAGGTATACCCGCGAAGCATCTGAGATGGTCGTTGAAAACACACACCGGACCACACACTGCATTCGTGGCCCTGTCAATGAAGGCGTCACACTCTACTCGCCAATCATCGATCATCTCCGCCGTAAGATGGTTCATCGATCCGGCACGGACAGCACACCTCGTGTACGTGTACGACGATCATCGATGAAGGCAGCCGAAATGTAATCTTGGACGCCCTCGAGTTGGTGTCGAGATAGGCCTCATAAAACCCCACAATGAACTCTTCCACCTTGAATCCAAATCAGTTGTATAATAGCTACATTGCGTCATCCGTGCGAACGTTTTTGGGAAAGAATAGGGACAAACCATTGCCGAATTATTGACAGAAACGCGGAGAGTAAAATCTCGATGGGGGATGGAGGGCGACGTCATAGATGCGTACAACATCATCCTACATTTATCCCCATTTCATTATCGACACCGATATTATAAAAAGAAAACATACGTCGCTATCACTATCTATGCATTCAGGTACGTGATGAATGTTTCCTGAGGCGAATCCAAGAACGCAGCGCACCGACGACTAGGTGGCCGTAAGTGGCAATCAACTGTGCACCGCTCTCGGGAATAGTGCGACATGTCGTCAAATAGCGTCCAAAGGCGACTGGCCATCCGGTGCCCACAGAACAGGACATAAATGGAGCATACTGAGCATCGATCCCTTCCCAAAAGACCCGCGCCAGTAGGTCGTGAATGGCGTAAATGAGACTGTTGAAGAGATACATAAATGATCGGGATAGGCATCCTTTCGGATTGGCCTTTCTCGGAACTTGAAAAATGAACGCAATCAACACAACCACTCGAACGACCATAACGAGTGTGAACGTCCTCCACGAGCAGCGTCCACAGCGATCAGTCCGGGTGACTTTGGTGACTTATGCCTGTATACCCGTGCCGCAAAAGAGTTTTCGTATCGGGTGGTGTGAATGTTTCGGAGCGCGTCGATCACAGCACGTAGAATGGGCGTAGAAGGTGGAACGTCGAGTGGAGTTACCGTCGCAGAAGTGCTGATGAGTCAAGCGAGAGCGGCTCTCTTATGTCCGCTTTGCGTCTCTCCTGCCAAATGAAGATAGGATCAAGAACAGTGACACAGAGAACGATATCGATTGATTCGTTTAACAGAAATAAAGACATACCTGCTGCAACTGCAATTTTCGCAACACGATCCACTCTGCAGGCGTCCTCGCACGCCCTGCCATCCATTACTTCGCGACTGCCACGATCCTCGCGGTCTCGAAACACGAGAGCGGGAAAACGAGCTCGCCTTCGTCCTCGGTCCCGCCTTCGACTCCGTCAGTACCAAACGAAGGGTTGCTCGTAAGAGGGTTTGTCGCGCCTCGAGGTACTCTGCAAGAAATCCCTCCATGATCATTTCGAACCCGTCGTCGTCCTTGATCCGATGTTCCTCTCCACCATCGCTCCACTTCCTTTGGTCATCGTCATCCTTCCCAGCTTCAATCTTGGTCTCGTTCTCAGTTGCATTTTCAGCCGCAATCATCACGATGGGCACGGACGGCGTCATAGACGAGTCTGAAGGCGTGGTACGAACCGGAAGCAGAGCGTTGAAAGACGTCGAGGAGACCAAGGAGGGATATGAGTGCCCGTGTGACGCAGTTCGGTTTGGCAGCGGTCGCTTTACCCGTGTTGGTCTTGCAACGCTTAGCGCTTAGCGCAACGGGACGGTTTAGTCCAAGTTGAGTGAGATTGGGGCCACGAGTGTCGAAAGATATGGAATAGCACTCCGAATCGAAACGTAGAAGACGTCAATCTGGCTTCGGCTTGAGTGGAGAACGTTTACAAGGGGATGTACTGGTTGAGGTCGAATAGGAACCTGAGTTTCATGGGCACATGAGGCAAGACGGCGGGACGATAGCCATAGCCATGTCCAGATGCTGCGGAGGTAATTATCCACGCATAGGGAGCAAAGCAAATGAAGCGAATAGAGAGGTGTAAAAGAACAGGGCAAGTGCGGAAGCGAGTTTAAATCCTTAAACGGAGGGGCTAATTAGGAGGTGAGTATACGCGATCGCATTTGGTACATGTGAAGCTTTGAAGTGTGATTACATAGACGGAGATCTGATGTGGAGAGGAGGGTGGGGGCAAGAGAGGAAAAAAAGGGAAGACGTACCTGCATTCATTTTCTTCTGCCTCCTGCTCTGGTTCGCGGAGAGACGTGCTCCTGTACTAGGTTGCGGGTGTCAAGACAACCCTTGGTGGATGTTGGATATGTGGTGACGTGGCTCGCTGGCTCTGATGGTATTTAGCAGGCGTCCCTCTTGCGGGTGAGTGTTCTGGAGTGAGGATATTGCAGAGGACATCTCGGAGGAAGAGAGGATAAAATAACGCTTCTTTTTGGGGCTCACACTTAAGTCCGGTGCTGAACCGTCCGAATCGTACTCTCCCGTTGGGCAGGCCGTTCCTACTCAACGATATGTAGTATTTGGCGCCAAGTCGGCCCAACGAACTAGGTAATAATTACGTAAAGCAATCCTTTGTACTAATTTGCAACACTGTGCCAGTGTACCCTCGCTTCTCCTAGATGCGACGAATGAGTTGGTGACTTTCTTTCTCGTTCTCCCGGTCTGTATATGCACTCAACTGGACCCTGGAGGACAGTTTTATGGGAGCAACGCGTTTAGGATTCACGAAGTGGACGGCGTCTTGATGAGGTCCACATATGCAATCGGCGACGCCTTGTAGTGTAGCGAAGTTCTCCAGGGTGATGTGCATTCCCGGCTCAAAGGTAAGCCTGAACTCGCTGGAGGCCTACTCTCGGCCGTGCTGAATAGTCTCCCCTAGGCCAGCAGACCCTAAGTTGGGTAGGAAGATAGTCGTTCCTACGTGCCAAAGAACTCGCCCACGGACTCGGAGGCAACCGGGTTGCGAACAACCGTTGCAGTGAAGGTGTCCGGGTATTGAGCAATGATTGTTGGTAGATCATGATCTTGTCGTCGGCAGAACGTCGGATCGGATTTACAGAGCGAGGGACAGGATGGGTAACAAGGGACTTACGATGAGCAGTCAGGAAGCCACCGTGACTACCACCTGGCATCCTGAGACAGATCAGTTCTTCGACCGTCGCGAAGCAGTCCGCCACGTCAAAGGTACCACATTTTCCGATGAGATCTTGGATGTATTTCTCTCCGAATCCCGCGGATCCAGTGTGCAGAGGTACGGTACCTCCGGTCCTGTTCAATAACAGGTGCAAAATGGTGATGTATAGGTAGCATTGGTTAACCCACAGCCTTCGCCGCCGAGTGCATATGCAAGCACACCCGACGTGAAGGATGTTACACTACATACACAAGTGCGGTCCCCCGTGTATGAACGTCAAGCAGACCCTTGTACTAACTCTTTCGACTAAATGGCTACAGTTTCGACCAGATCATATGTCTATCTGGAATTGGCATTGGTGTGTTATCACTCAAATATGATTTTATAGTGTTTTTATCACTTTTTCTGGATGTTGTATTGAAGTTAGTAGGAGCAATTCTCTTCCTACCCACGGGAGACTGATGCTAAGCCTATGTTGCCAGTTTGTACTATTAAACCCTTAGTAACTTGACTTTTCCCAGCGTCTGCGTACGAATAAGTCCATCTGCGTGGACCTCTAGTATGAGACACTGAGAGCCGCAGAATGCTTCAGAATTTGGAGCGAAATCTCCGAACTTTGTTGGGAGAAATTAGTCACCCTTTATCAACTGTGACCCTCACTGGCACAGTTTCGTGCGTTCACCGTTATTCTATCACACCGTCGTTGGCTCTATCACTGGCAGTGGCATCTCAATCCATAGCACTCAACGCCGCCTTCAAACTTATCGATGTAGGTCGCCGTCCTGAAAGAACGGGTTCTTATCTCTGATAATCGATTTCACCGTAGGTACTTACATACGTGATGTAGCCACCCATCTCTCGACAGGCTCTATATATGACATGGACGCCCAACACGACTCACTGTACTCCGTTTGTGTGCGTAGATCACAAAAAATCATGGATTCACCACTTCGTGAATCCTAAACGCGTTGCTCCCATAAAACTGTCCTCCAGGGTCCAGTTGAGTGCATATACAGACCGGGAGAACGAGAAAGAAAGTCACCAACTCATTCGTCGCATCTAGGA
>JBBPLL010000466.1:0-21336 GCA_038089755.1 Leccinellum rugosiceps | reverse complement strand
TCGGAAGCATCTCTAGTAGCTTCTCCATCTCCATTTCTGCATGGACTTGATCCGCCCAATCGATAGTGTCGATACCACTCTTGCGAATGCCCAGGCCAAGCGCATCATCCAAGGGAATGGTCTCTGTCTTGGTTAGCACCTGCGTGCTAGACGCATCTTCTGACGAAGTGCTAGAGCTTGGCAGAGTGCTAGAGCCAAGCGGTGGCGACGCGAGGATCTCCGCGAACAAACGCGTGATGGCAGCATCACATGCCGCCTCGTCTTCGGGCTGGAAGATGTTTCAGCCAAATGAAAAGATAGACATGGAATCATATACGAACCTCGGTCGAATTGTCGAGCAACACTTTGCTGCGCTCACCGGTCCCATCACCATCTGAACACCGCCCACCCGCTGCAGGGACACTGTTGAACGGCCGACAGTGTTCACCACCCGTGCTAGGTGGCGAGTGGGGGCGTCGTTGGATAGGGAAAGGTCGAGCGACTCGCTAGGCGAGGCAAGTGGTGTCTCAGCCGCTGCCAGTACGGGACTCGAAAGAATTTCAAACGAAGAGTCGCCGCATGCGAAAAGGAGCGGACTGCCGACAAGTGTCGAATTTGAAGATGTTGGTGAAAGCGGTATCGATACCGATACCGCGGATAGGGAAATGGTGTCCGAAGGCGATGGTGCTGCGGAAGGCTGCGTATTTGATGCTGGTTGTGTAGAAGACTGGGAATGAGACGGGGCAAGTGGCGTAGGACTTGTTGGAGGGATGGAGGGTATGTCAGAGGCGGCAGGGGGATTACTGTGCGCTGCTAGTGCTCGTACGACGGCCTCGTAACCCTTTTCTAAAGTCCGTATTCGTTCGCGTAGTTCCTGGTTTTCGTGCTCGCGCTGCTCCCGCTCACGCTTGCGCTGCTGGTCCTCTTCACGGTCGAGAGTAACGATGTCTGGCTCCGATACGATGGAGATGGACGGGGACGGGCTGACGTGGATGCCCGCACGAAGGCGTCTGTTCTCGTCCTCCAGCTCGGCAACCCTGCGCTCGAGGTGGGTAAATTGAGCCTTGCGGCGGTCGCGCGAGTTTTGGGCTGCAATTCTGTTGCGGTGTGCACGGGCCTCCTTGCGCTCTTCAGGAGTGACGGCGGAGCGGGGTCGTTTGCGAGGCTCGTCGGCGGGAAGTGGAGTGGAATCATCTGTGGAGGAGGCGGGAGAGGCGGGACGCTTGAGGGAAGAGGAGGGGAGGGAGAGAGACGAAGGGTCTACGAAGGCGCACTGTTGGGTCATTGTTGGAGGGGATTAGAAGGGAGGTAATAAAGATAGGTTCAAAAGGGATTTGGTGGCTGCTTGGAAGAGCGGCAGAAGTGACACGTAGCACTTTATACACTCAATACAAAATATGTACAAATATGTCAAAATATAAATGACACATGTACAGCCACACCCCACCCCCTGAGCGGAATCAATGCAGCCGATCTCTGTATATAATCACCAATGCACACTTTGTCCCCTTTCCTGCTGTGCCCCTCATGTCCAGGAATCGAGCTCTCCCTCAGTTCCAGGTATGTATCTCAATATCCCCTTCCCTATCGCTCCATTGACCACGTTCATCATCCAGGCCGGTGCATCAGACGCCCACACTCCTGAACGGGAGAGCAATCGCGCACCCTACCAACGCCCGGATATTACCACGGCTATGAATCAGGTATGTATTGACTTCCTACCGGTCATGTTCCTGACCACATCTTGTCAAGGATGATGCCCAATTTATTCACCTTGTTCCAAGGTTTTCCTCCCAAGACAACACGTCCCTTTCGTTGCCTCCAACTTGCAGTATCCTACAAGTGCTATACCCTCCGTCCTATCTGGCCCCTACATCCCCGTTTCCTCGTCCTCCATCGTACTCGCCAAGTGATTCACCTTACACGGTTCGAGAGGAAAACCGTGACAGGGAGATCAGACGGACATCGACGACAACCAATAACAGCCGCACGTCTCCATCACGCACCCCCATCGATTCCCTTGTCCTGCATCCCTCGCTGACTGGAGTCCCATCTCAAGGCGGCCCTTACTACACAGCCCCGCAGATAGAACCAAATTCGCCCCTGATGGGCTATGATGTCTCCGAAGAAGCTGAGCCACTTCCTGCTTATTCTCGTTTCGATGAACGCCGGCCACGCTTTCCTACCGCTTCTGATATCTTGGGGCCGTACCCCCCGATGTCTACCATTCGTCAAGCAGCACAGTAAAGATTATACTTACAAAATAGACGTCTATCTATGATTATTTATACTTCACTTATGGTTAGATTACTTACCCGTAAACCAATCACGCTTAGTCATCACCCCCTTGTACCTGTGCCTCGGCCTTCCAAAGGTCTTACCGTCATGTTGACCCAACTGCCTCGAACGAATGTCACCACTCATGTTCGTCGCATGGCTACCGTTCGTGGAGCTTCAGTCAAGCACAAAATGTGAGCACGGAATCCCTCTGGTTCTCGGCACATATCTCATTTCATTCCACAGTCCCACAGGTACCCAAACCGTTCCACTGTTTGTATACCCTTTTTGACTCCTTGCTAGCCATCGTCATGCTGAATATGGGAGGACCTTCCACGGTACGTGAACCAGCAGTGTTCACGTGCCCTACTTACTTTCGCATCGTTTCTCACAGGTGCCGGAGACCTATGACTTTCTAAAGAACCTGTTCATGGATGGTGACCTCATACCACTCCCGTTCCAACGTATTCTCGCGCCCCTCATTGCTAAACGACGGACGCCCCAAATCGAAAAGCAATATGCAGAGATTGGTGAAGGGTCGCCCATCCTCCGCTACACCGAATACCAGGGGGCTGGAATGTGTACATTGCTCAACGAACTTCACCCGGAGACTGCTCCACACAAGCCATACGTGGCATTCCGCTATGCGAACCCACTCACACAGGAAACTGCGCGCCGCCTCAAAGCCGACGGTGTGAAACGAGCCGTAGCGTTCACACAGTATCCCCAATACAGCTGTAGTACGACAGGCAGCAGCCTAAACGAGCTCTTCAGACGGGGAAGAGCGGGTGATATGGGTGACATCGAATGGAGCGTGATCGACCGCTGGAGCACACACCCAGGCTTCGTCGAGGTGAGTCCGGGTTGACGTCGTCGTTTGTCCATTCACACCACGTCACATATTCCAGGCTGTTGCGCAAACCATAGAAGCCGCGCTGCAGAAATTTCAACCATCTGATCGCTCTGACGTCGTGCTTCTATTCTCGGCTCATTCGTTGCCCATGTCTGTGGTCAACCGTGGAGACCCGTACGTCCTTGAAGTCTCCGCTTCTGTGAATGCCGTCATGGATCGGTTGGGGCACTCGAATCCTTATCGCTTGGTTTGGCAATCTCAAGTTGGTCCTTCTGCATGGATGGGCATGCAAACTAGTGAGGCTATCAAGGGACTTGCGCGTCTCGGAAAGAAACGAGCGATTCTTATCCCTATTGCTTTTACGAGCGACCACATCGAGACGCTGTACGAACTCGATCTAGAGTACATGAAAGAGGGGAGAGAGGTAAAGGCATCTTGCGTGCCCGAGTTCACATGGCTGATGTTCATGTTTTTAGCTTGGGATGGAGATGCAACGCGCAGAAGCTCTCAATGAGTCACCTGTGTTCATTCGCGCCCTTGCAGACATTGCAGCACAGCATCTCCGTGACTACTCTGCCGGGAAGGGCGGTCCGACGAGCATACAGATGGGTCTTCGATGCCCTGGCTGTAAGAACGCGACGTGTGGTCAACAAAAGCATTGGTTTGCGCGTGCAGGACAGTCGTCATGATTATTACGAGTGCAATTTTAGACAAGTCCTCCTGGGGGCTTACCTAGACAAAACGAGCGCGATCATTAAGTTACCCCTATCAGTATGATTAGTCAGCTAACAAGGCTTGTATTAAGATGTCCATCACGGTCGTTTCGTCCCCAGGCAAAGTCCTGATCGCAGGAGGGTACCTCGTGCTCGACCAAAAATTCACGGGCCTAGTGATCTCGGCGTCTTCTCGTTTCTACGCTGTCATCCAACATTGCCAGCAACCGGGTCAGACAAGCCAGATCGTCGTTCGATCACCTCAGTTTGTGGGAGCCGAATGGTCCTATTCGGTCACCATCCACGATGATGGTCAGGTGGAGGTAGCCCAAGTGTCGCAAAAGTGCGTCCGCTTCCGTGCGTGTCTAATCGAAGTAACCTCTACCGACAGCAAGAACAAATTCGTCTATTACGCGCTGAAATACACGTTGATGCTCGCCTCGGAGCGTTTATCAGCGGTCGGTTCCGCTCGATCGTTGCGAGCGTCGTTACAACACGGGCTTGATATCGTTGCCGTCGGCGACAACGACTTTTACTCACAGCAAGCCAAGGTCATTGGTCGCTTCTTTGTATTCGGCTCGACGCTCGGCGATTTCTGACGTAGGATCTCTCCCACACAGCTCCAAGAACTGAATCTGCCTCCGGCGATCGCCTCCTTGGCTAGCATCACCCCGTTCTGTCCTCAGGACGTTCGGTTAGACGACGTCAACAAGACTGGGATGGGATCGTCAGCGGCGTTGATCACTTCCATCGTCTCCGCCCTGTTACTCCAACTCGGCGTGATCACCCGGGAGGAATTCGCCCGGCCCGACAGCGCCGCGCGCCAGTTGGCACACAACGCAGCCCAATTCGTGCACTGTTTCGCGCAGGGCAAGGTGGGCAGCGGTTTCGACGTGTCTGCCGCTGCGTTCGGGAGCCAGCTGTACACGCGGTTTAGTCCCGCCCTGTTGGACGATCTTATGAAGGGAGGCGAGGTGAGCACGTGGACACACGACGGTGATCGGGACGCTGACGGTCCGTCGATCCTGACAGACCGCGTCCGCAACGCCCTCGTTATCGCCCGTGCTCAATCCTGGTGATCACTGGGACTGCCGGACGGTCGCGGTTCAACTCCCACCGCTCGTCAGGCTTCTCCTGGCGGACGTATCCGTGGGGAGTAACACCCCCTCGCTCGTGAGCAAGGTATTGAAATGGCGTCGAGAGAAGGCCGAAGAAGGTACGCGCGCGCTGTTTGTTTTCTCATCACGAGACTCAAACGAGTCTTCTTGAGCGAATGCCTTGTGGGCGGCCATCGACGCGTCGAACCAAGCCCTCGCTGCCCTTCTTCGACGCCTCTCCGAATTGTACGAGCAAGATCGGGAGTTGTACGCGTCCGCCATCAAACGCATGTCGGGTGCTCCATCATCCGAGGTAAGTCGGCATGTCCACCTCGCCGGTTGTCTCCTGGATAACTGAGTCGAAATCGGCGCGATCGATGCAGTGGCTCGGCGGTGCTGTGTCGGAGCGATCCGTCGTTGAGGCATTTTTAGATCTCCGACGGACCAGCGAGGTGAGTCCTAGATCGTTCGTCCCGAATTTCTCCCAGCCGAACATCGTTCGCGACAGAACACGCGCACGTTCATGCGCCAGATGGGTAAGGCAGCGGGCGAAGACGTGCACATCGAGCCCGACGCGCAAACTGCGCTCTTGGACGCATCAATCGCCCAAAAGGGGGTCATTTGTGGCGGCGTACCTGGCGGTGAGCTACATTCTCCTCGTACCTGGATCGGAGCACCGCGTCTAAATTCTTTGCGGACAGCGGGGGGGTACGATGCCATCTGGCTCCTCGTCTTCGAGCCCAGCGATGGATCCACGGAACCGCTGCACGCGGTCGAGAAGCTGTGGGAGGCATCATTCCCCAACGTGTCGCCTCTGCTCGCGACCGAGTCCAAAGACGGAGGGGCCAAAGTTGAGGACATCGATCAAGTTTCTGGGTTGCGCGCCGTCGTGCAGTTACATCAATAACCGCTCTTCGGTTTGCACTCTAATCTTCTTTTTTTTTTTTTTGGATTTGCTACATATGTAGGTGGAAGAGTCCAAATCCGTGTCCATGACAGTACTAGCGGGGGAAACCTGTCCTAAATAGTAAATACATCCAACAACACTGCGCGTGACGTGCAACATTACGCGCACATCCTGGTTTCGCCCTCGGATGTCCATGCCTTGCCCAGCGCGAGAAAGAGCGACACGACCATGACCAAGATACCAAAAATGAGACAGGCGACCGCGGGGAGCTTTGCCCGTGAGTAAAGCGGCACGCGGGGGTCGGAGAGTTTGAGGTAGCACGCCGCAGGGAAGATGAAGGCGAGTGCGGTCGCCGAGACGCCACCCGTGATCTCGAGGGTCACGCCAAGATCACACGTGATGAGGGAAACTGTGTCGGACGTGAGTGAGAGATAGAATCAACAAAAGAGGTGAATAAAGTCGATCACATACGCAGCATCGATGCGAAGAGGATAACGCTGGTGAAGAACAAATGGCGTTGTGGGTTGAAGCCTTCGTGAGGGAAAAAGTATTGTTCGATGACCTACGCGTCGGTCGGTTGTCAGACCAATCCTATCAAATTGGCTAGTCAATCAAAACGCCCCTACCTCTCTACAGACAAACAATTCTAGAGGGAGCGTCGTGAACATGTTCAGTCCGAAACAGAACCGGGCGACGTTGATCAAGGTGTCGTTCTAGGTTGTCTGCTCAGCGTCTCGCGACGTGACTTGACACTCGAACACTCACGGGAGAGAAATTGTTCAAGATGTTCCCTCGCGTTTTGTCGGTGAATACCCAGAAAGCGGATATAGCAAGGATGCAGCATGCGACGAAAGAGATCGCAGTCGATATGTGAGTCACACGGGTAAAACGATCGAGCGTCGGCGTGCGCAGGCTACCATATATAAGGAGGGAATTGTGGTGGCAAACGAATGCAAAACTGATGACGCCGATTGCCTGGAACGCGCCCGGGCCGATGACAGTCAGCCGTTTTGATGGATCTCCTTTCAGATCAGGATCCACATGGGGGCCCTCAACCAGAACTGAGGTAACGATGATCAACATGCCGAGTAGCGCAAGACCAGATGCGCGAGAGAGCTTGTGGATATCGCGATGGAGGGAGAGCGGATAAGATACACAAACAGTGCAGAGTGCTATGATGAACTGTCGGTTGGTGAATAGTGATAGG
The DNA here is from genome assembly GCA_038089755.1 of Leccinellum rugosiceps. Taxonomy (NCBI): domain Eukaryota; kingdom Fungi; phylum Basidiomycota; class Agaricomycetes; order Boletales; family Boletaceae; genus Leccinellum; species Leccinellum rugosiceps. The sequence continues at coordinate 14,303 of JBBPLL010000466.1, read as the reverse complement.
CCGGGCATTTTGTATAGTGTTGGGAATAGTGATCGAATGACATGGGGTATCGTATCCCCTGCGGGCAGTCAGAGGTTGCAAGCAAAGTCGAATGCAAAGACCAACCTATAATAATACCGAACGCACACATACCTATAATCATGCGTCATATATTTGTAACTCTGTGTTCAGAGGAAAGGGCTTACCACCAAATGCGAAAGAAAATTGGAAGAGTGATACCGCAGCACGGCCGCTTGTGCCAAAACAGCTGTGCATGATCTCAATGTAGGAATTCCTACCACTTAGCTTGGCGTTTATTACGACGAGACGGATGGTCCAATCAGTGATAGCACAGAGGGCCACCAACAAGACTATCCCGAGGAAAAATCCAGCTTGGCTCATTGCATATGGCAGACCTATTATGGCCTGATTGAGTGGAACAGCCAGTTGATATTTCACAGAGAATCATACACACCGATGATACCTGTTACGCTTGTTAGCCTATAACAACGCGCCTGGCATGAAGCTCACCTGCGCCGAGAATGGAATTGGCCATGTTTGCGACAGAGTCGAACATTCCACCACCAGCGTGCTGTTTTGCGGCTACTTCACTGAGATTAAGGTCGGACAAGGAACCTTGATTTCCGGTTTCATACATCGGTACGATGGTTTCAGGAGTCCCCCGGGAGGCCGAAGAGTCAAATAGACCCGTAATCAATGGTGTAGGTCTTCGCCCCCGTTGCCCTGACCCCGAAGTCCTCAACAGACTCCGCTGTTGACGTCCAATTTCGGCCAGAGCGATGTCATCAACGTCGTCTGTGTCGAGTTCATACTCTGCGCAGGAGCTCCCGAAACAAGTCTCAGAATTCCGTCATGAACACGCACCGGCTTCTCGACTCTGAATGGTGGACCTCAGTGGCGGACCTATGACTTGAACCTCCTCCCGAAACCTGACAGTATGTTCCCCACGGCGAGGTGTGACGGAGCGACTGCGAACTTCGGAGACCTCGTCATCCGAGGCAGCAAATAAAAGGCGCGGGTGACCCTCCAGGTCCGCTGCGGCAAGATCCTCGTTGGAGTTGTTGAGCAATGGCTGGCTTGCTTCGCCATCGCCAGTCGTATTCCTTTCTCTTTGTTTCGAGTTTTGCGAGAACATCGTCAGCAGCGTCGGTCCATGGACTTGTAAATTGTCGGACACGTCGAATTCTGTACAGGTTGGCACGTGTGAACAACAACCACGTGATCCAAAAGAAGTTCCAGTGTGCTATCATCGTACAATATTAATGTTGAAACAAAATTTAACAAACACAGGTAGCAACTTGAAACTTTGGTAAACACTGGATCTGTAAACTTGATCTCGGCCCACATATCGTTTTCAGGATGAAGTTTGGTCCGAAGCTAAATGCGGGGCCTCCGACAAATGCCAGAGGAACAAAGGGAAGAACATTGAACTCAGCATGCCTGTCCCGCCTTCAACCAAAATTTTCGTCTTGGTCTGACCTGAGCGCTCACGAAAGGCCATGTAAGAGGACGAGACTTACAGCTTGCAAGCTGTGGTTAAGGGTCTGAGGGCGATGGGTACCGGTAGGCGACAAAGGCACGCTCGCCTTTTGTCTCATCTCGCTCACTGTTCAGTTTGCTAGGCTACTTGCACTGGTTGCGGTTATCCTTATTCAATGCTCTTAACTGATTTGCTCATCCCCTTGCAAACCTTTGAGAGACATGGCAAGGTATACTAGAAAGAATTTGTCGAATCCCAGCCGGATACTAGAGGTACAAATCCATTCTTGTTCCTGTTTGAAACATATCACCATAAGACACAGGTCGAGCTCCCACCCACAACACTCATGGCGAACGATCAGTTCAACTATGTCAGGGTTTGTGAGCAATTCATTCCGTTTTTGCTGCTGTGCTGACCCTGTGGAAGGCTCCCTCGCGGGTGTCATCTGTTCATCATGAGGACCAGGTGCCACTGCCTGTCTTCATCCCGTTTCGCATCTCAGCCTCCAGCCCACCTCATGACCCCTGCCTCAGAGATACGCTCAGAGAAGCATAATGATAGTGCACCGTTGTCTCGATTCCTTCGGATTTTAGAAAAGTGGAAGAAGAGCATCAGAGAATCTGCAGTCCCTGAGCCTCGTCACCTTACCAGCATCAACTCTAGGTTAGTAGAGAATTTTACGAATGCCTTGAACAAAGCATTTTGGACAATAGCAGGGGGTCGTGGTATACCAGTGAGTGCTCCTCGAAAGGCTAATGAAGGTGCTTTGCCTAAACTACCATCTTAGTGAACGGTCAGAAGGGTTGTGGAACAAGCAGGTGTTCAGATGTCTCTCCACTGGTCCCGCAGATGTCATCATAAATCTTTCTTGCAGGAGCCAAAGTCGAAAGCCAGACCTCGTGCGGGCGGAGGGTACTGGCAATGGAGGTCGTCCTCCGAATCCAGGGACATCGAGTGACGTGGCTCTTCCATCAGATATGAACGGTGACCACGACAGTGGTACTGGCACTGGACGTCCTCCAGATCCGAAGCCATCGAGCGAGATAGGTTGTCCATCGAATCGGAGAATTCGTTTTAGCGTGCGTGCACTTTCCTTGAGCATATATTGCGAAGTTTATGGCAAGAATCAGCAAGAATCGGACAACGCTACCCTTTTCTTTATCCACTCCGTCAGATTACGAGAGTATGCGGTCAATCATCATGTGCTTGAGTTTATAGTCCTTTCAGCATTAACATTAACTTTGGCATTTGCACAGCCTGTCCACCATTATTGAGCTCTTAAAGCAGGATGCTCACCTCTTCTTTGCAAGGGAAAAAAATGAAAAAGTCGGAACATTTGTTGTTCACGTATACAAGGGTGCGTGCGTGATTGCGCATGTGCACAATAGTGTCCTCGTCCTCAACTAGTGAGTTCGTTTCGATACTTGTTTCGAGTCGCAGCGCACACTGCTTGTTGCACCTACCTCTGCATCCTATCGCATCCATCGCCATTGTCGTAGCGCTTCCTATCATACTCGACGTCTCCATTTTGCTTCAGCTCCGAACACGACCCCCTGGTTGTTCTCGACTTGTTTTGCCTGCCTTTAGCGTCCTGGCCCGGCATCTATCGACGTTGTGCGTTTTTGTCGTCAACAGGCTCGTCCCTGATGTCTTCCTGGTAACTTATTGCACCGCGTGGCGATTTCTTCCGTCGATGGTACACTGATAGTCTTCGGCGCTTTAGCTCCCGAAGTCAACCATGTATGCATGTTTGCACCCGCTCTTCCGTCTTAGTCAACTCGTTAGGGCGGATCTCGTCTGTCAATCCGCCGACCTCCACATTCGTGTACACTCTTCCTGTCTCACTGTCAACCTCAAGTTTGTGTCAGTGCCCTAATGCACGATACCTTCATCTGCTCATTGCCTTGATCCGTCATGACCTCGGCTTCCTTTCGCATCTTCCTTATCATGTGACGACTCTCACTAGGAATATAATCCTGGTTGGAGACCAGGTCCGATGGCATACTCCGCGATCCCTGGTAGGATAAAGATCCACAGCTGAGGCCCTTCATGTTGTGTACAGCCTGGCTGTAAGGAGACGTGAGCTGAGTACAGAGTGTATTGAGAGGTTAGTCATTCTTGCTAGCTTGCGGTCTAACGGCTGACAACACACCGTCCACTATTCTAACGTGATCTGACCTGACGTTCAGTCGATGTACTATTTAAGTTTGATCATTGAATTCACGCCAACCAGTAGTCTGGCATCGGACAATATTGAGTAGTCTGGCGTCACTGCTGGACGTTGATTTAATCACTGGCCATCGATCTACCAGAATGACACGACGCCGAAGCAAAGTACAGCGACAACCTATTTCAAGTCGAGTGCACAAGCCATCAAGTTGCTGCTGCTAGATGATGTGGCACTCTCAGGCTGGCAGCCTTGTCTTGTTAAATACTTTTTCTTGTCTGCGGCTGCATCTGAGTCACCATTATAGGAAACAAGTAATGATAACTCCGGATCCACGAGACATACGGAGAAATAACGATCATCAGGGGCAATGCCCTCGCCTGGGCCCATTCCACTCCACTGCAAATTGATGTCGCAATCGGCCGGAACGTCGCAAAATACACCAGGACTCAAGGCCTCATTCCCCATGTCCGAGTGGCGCGCACTGAGGCTTGGTGACGACGAGTCGGGAAGCTGCGCTGGAAGCGCCACTATCATCAGGTCGGCGGCAGGGTTTGCACTCCCTCCACCGCCGGCGCGGGTCACGGTGCGTTGAACTAGCGGGGGAACAAGTTCAAATAGAGTATCCCCCGTTCATCGCCAAAGCAAATTGGCCTGTCCATTTTATGAGAGACAGAAATCGATTATCCATCGCGTCAACTTACCGTCCATTTTATCACACATATCTTGTCTCCATTTCCTCAGCCATGGCAACTACAGCTATTCTGATTTCGTTCCGGACGCAAGCGTCGAGCGTGTCATGGATGTTTCCTGGGTCGCATGTTGTTAGGGAGCCAAAGATGATGAGAACTTCGCGCGAAAGGTGAGTGGGGAGGTGACTGCAGTACTCAGTATCCAACGCAACACCCAACGAAAGATCCCGCTCACTCATGCTACTTCGCGTGCCATCTCAATGGCGTTCTGCAAGCTCGAGCTTCGTAGTAGTATGATTACTGAGTGACTTGAGCACGTCTTGTGGACTCCCCGAAAACGAGCGTGAATGGAGTCAGCACGCAGACCAGGGTCAGACATCTCGTCAACGCGTCCACCGATACCACCGCGCATCCTGACAACGCCGATTTGACTGAACGGATCATAGTCGCCGATAGATCGAGCAGGATGGTGAGATGTCAGATGCTGATACGCTGAATGGCCGCAGCAGGCTTGAGCAGTCCAACAAACGCAAACGCGGGTGAGGAACGGGAACGGGATATACGAGAGAGAGACAAAGAGCGTGCGTGCGAGCCTTCGTCATCTGACCCTCTCCATCAGTCGTGGACCGCGCCGCGCAAACTACCACTCTCGTCCTCCTCCACGGCGTCCCGTGAGCGTGTGTAGGATGCCTCTCGCGTATACGCTTGCTGGATGTATGCCAGTGGGTCAGACACGGATGAAAGCATTTAGATGATCCAAGTGCGAGTCTACGTCCATGTAATTCGGATCTGTTCACCTTGGCGATTGCATTGCGACCTTCTTGTTTTGACATAAACTCCAAAGTGATTGCAAAGGAAGTGAAAACACTAGCAACGGCTGTTAGCAGAAAACGATGGTCGACACAGACAGAAGAACCTGAAGTTCTTATTCCCATCTATACGTAAACTCAAGGTTACTAGCCGCATCATGAATATCGGCCCGTCACTCGTCCCCTATTTTCAACTATCAGATAACCATCATCATGTCACAGCCCTTCGACCTGCCTCCCACTTCCTCCCACCTTTCCAAAAATTATAAATCAAACTGCATCTTCATCTTTCTCAGTTCTCTATTCTACCATTCTCTTGCGCACATTACAATCATCATTTTTCAAGTAGTGTTTATGCTTGGAGACAAGTGGCTTAAACACCTCAGTCGTTTTGCATTCTTTTTTGGGCTGTCCATGTTCACATCGTCCTTTTTTTTACTAAATGGAATGATGTCTACTAGCCAACAGATGGATGTGCGCGAAAAGGGATTGCACATCCTCTTCAATGGCTTACATATAGCAGAGATACTTATGCTGTATCAAATCTTTGGACACTCTGTCGATAGTGAGTTCATTCAGTGTCATTATAATTGATTTTAATTGACCTTCCATAGCAGTCAGAACACAACTTGAATTCATTGCCATAGTCTCCATCACCATGTATGCACTGAATTGGACATGGCGCTCTGCAATGCAGGCTATCAGAGATGCTGATGAAGGGGCCTACCCTAGTTAGTGCCTCAGCCTGAGACGAGCAAGTTTCACAGCGTCTGCACTCTACTTTCTCGATCTACACTAGTGGCCAATAGGAAACTTTCCTCGTACTGTTACTTTACTGAAGCACAACTTGCTTATTACACTCCAGGCTTTGTAAAGTAGTAAAGTTCACATACATGTTACCAGTACACCTTCAGACCATTGTAGGGAAATGGAGAAATATGATATTTTATGCGGGCAACTTGAAAGAGGCATGTAACTGTCCGCCCAGATTAGGGTGAAGGCCGAACAGGAGACGGGTATCGATTGATCCTACCAACCACCAACCAGCAGCTGAGTGAGCGAGAACGAGACTCGATACGCCATCCAGCACGGCCACCTTGAAACACTCGTCGTCCGTCAACGCAGTTCCTTTGAGGATCTCACTGAATCGATAACGCTCATGCCGCAGCAGAGTTTTCCGCCCGGGACGTTATGCTTGAGGTTTCCCGGATGACGCCCCGCGCGATCCAAGACAAAGTGTCACCAGGTCGACGCCCCCGGACTGCATTGTACTCCACCAACTCGTCTCTCAGTCGTGCGACTACGCCCTCGAACTTGCGGATGCCATCGGAATTGCTCGGCCGTCGTTGTCTGTTTATCTTCGTAACACAGAGACTCAGTGAAGGCATCGGCATCGTTGGCGAGGACGGTTGTGGGCGGCATCAAGACGAGAGGAAGTGTATCTGTGGGGACGACCTGATCAACGAATATATCACCGTAAAAAAGCGCACTCCCTCGCTCCAGCGCTGACAGCTTTGGAGTTGAACTCTTGGCCCGGGCTAATGATGCTACGTGGGAAGTGATTTGTAATCTAGCTAGTGATATTGATTTCCGGCTGCGTTGTGCTTCTCAAGGAACCGATGTCGTTCTCAGGTGCTCTGGTGAGTGATCAGACAAACACTACGTGCGCTTCGAATCTCAGACCACCGGAACAGACACTAACGGACCTCAACGACTTCCTCACGCCTTCACAAGCGTGCATCAAGCCGGTCGAACAGCTCAACCCCCCCGAGATCGTGAAAGAAGCCGGATCCGCATCTGTACGTATTCTTCCTCACCCCAGGTTCCCTCCATTCTCCGCTCATCAATCTTCCTGGAGATTCTAATCGACTCGTCCGGATCTTACTACGAAGTCCCGTCCACCCCCTCCGTACAGGACGCGGCCGCGTCCAAACCGCACGGGCGCAAATTACAGCAAGCGCAAATCAGCCTCAACGATTGCCTTGCATGTAGGCAAGTCATATCCGCCCCTCACACATCCAGCGCCCAGCTCACATGCTCCAAAGCGGATGCATTACGTCGGCCGAATCGGTCCTGATCACGCTGCAGTCACACTTGGAGGTTCTCAAGTTCTTTGAGGAGAACCCGCCCCCGAGTTCATCGGCCCATAAGGTCCCGGTGTTGTCTATCGCGCCTCAATCTCTGGCATCGCTCTCGGCGACGTTATCGTCCAGCTCGGGCGGACCTGTCAGAATGCGGCAGGTCATGCGACGAGTAGATGCGTTTTGTACGCAAGTGTTGGGATTTGAACACGTCTACGATACAACATTTGCGCGACACATCTCCCTACTGGAGCATACACGGGAGTTTTGGGAGCGCAAACACAGCGATAAATTGCCGATGTTAGCGAGCGCATGTCCTGGGTGGATATGTTACACTGAAAAGACCCGTTCCGAAATGATACCTTTCATATCTCGGACGAAGAGTCCCCAGCAAGTCATGGGGACGTTGGTCAAGTCGTGGCTAGGGAGTATTTGGGGGAAACAGTGTGTATTGATAACTGTCAGAGGTATTTGTTTTTACTGATATCTTGTCGTACATGCAGACCCGATCAAATTTACCATGTCACTGTGATGCCCTGCTACGATAAGAAACTCGAAGCATCACGTCAAGACTTTTACAACGACATTCATTCGACGCGGGACGTTGACTGTGTTATCACGACTGGTGAACTGGAACTACTTATGCGCGAGAAGGGCTGGGATCTATCTGTTTCAGTCCCCGGAGAGGACAGTACACAGTGCTCAGAATCCATCCCCGAGCTGCTGTTGCACCCTGGTACGAGTTCGGGTTCCTACCTGCACACAGTTATGTCCGCTGTCAGACGTGCGTCCGCAGATCCGCTGGACCTCAGTGTGAAAACGATGCGCACGTCCGATTATGAAGAGTACATGCTCTACAAGCAGAGCAACGGCGAGGTAGTGTTCAAGGGGGCAAAATGTTATGGATTCAGGAATCTACAGAACGTGGTAAGGAAGGTGGGAAAAGAGGCCGGGATTCAGGTGGGAAGGGGTGCTGCAGGACGCATGGCTGGGATAAGAGCACGAGCGAAGAAGACCGAGACTGAAGGGGAGGAGAAGCGTTATGATTACGTCGAAGTGATGGCGTGCCCAGGTGGGTGCGTGAATGGGGGTGGGCAGTTGCGCCCGATCGGTCAGGCGTCTGCAAAAACGGGGAATGATGAAGGGTATGCGAGGAATTGGGAAGAGAATGGAGTTTCGATGACAGGTGGGGGAGATGAAACGCGGACGAAGTGGGGAAGTCGAGAATGGACAAAAGCGGTCGAGACGGCATATTGGCACGACTTGCCTACCCCACCACCATCGCCGAAGATGGGCAATGATGTGTTCGAATACGCGGACCGCGTTGCGTTGAGAGTACAAGCGGACATGTGTCGACCACATCCGGAGCATGTGACCGCTCGGACACGATGGGATGACGAGATGGATGTAGTCGCAGAGCAGCGGAGACGGCAACTATTCCGGACCGAGTACCGGGCCGTTGAAAGCGACGTTGTCGGCCTCGCGGTCAAATGGTGACGACGTCATCAAGTTCGTAATTTATACATACAGGTTGGTACAACAAAGCAATAGATGAGTAACAATAGTAGCTGTAAGGTAACGTGTCATTAAATGCCAATGCAAATTAAATCAGTGCATCATCGACGGTGTTGAGCACCCGGGCCTTTGAACCAGTACTGGCACGAGGCACAGTACTCGGGGGTCGTGAATGTGATAGTCTCCTTTAGGTCTGGGCCGAGGTACTGGCAAACCATGAGCACGGATCGTTGGCGCAGGTAGGCATACGTACCCTTTCGCAGTGACAGTCAGAACAGTTCCGGGGATGGCGAATCGAATGAACACAATACGGGCTCCCACAATCGATTTTTCTGACCTTGCGAGTCTGGACGGTGGTCACAGCATTATTACCTTGTGCATCTTTACCAAGGCGCGCCTAGTACTCACCACTTGGTAGTGCTGTACGGGACAGCGTCGCTGAATTATGAGCTATACACAATGGAGAAAGAAGCAGCGTGAGACACTTGCCCCGCAACCGTGCTTGGTTCCTTCTCTGGAAGAATGGCGGGGTTATTCCGGGAATTGTATGGCCAATAAAAGAACACACGTTTCGAGATTGCACATGGGGAACGCGTGAACGATAAACCGGGGAAGAAGTGGCTTAGAGCAACAGAGAGGTCAGTTTCATAGCGGAGGCAACAGAGGCACAGCATACCAGGAGTTATGAGTCAGCAAGAGGAAGCGATGTGGAGAGCGGGGCTGGGGATGACAAGGCGGGGCGACAGTTGACTTTATATCTCAGTGGACAATGGGTCCGTATGTAGCGAAAAGGATAAGTGGGTAGGGTTAAGGAATGTGGAATCGGTGGACGGTACGTCGGCGCAGTCACAAGGCCATAAACGAACGATCGGACAAGAGACGATAAGAATATGAATCGCAGGAGGCGAACCCAGATTCAGATGTAACGTGCGTAGAGTTTCAAGATTTGACGGAAGATAAAAAATAGAGGTGATGCGGCGGCAGACTGATGAACCTTTTGATGACGCCCTCCTTCTAATTGGGTGTCCGGATGAGTCCCACGTTCAAATAGGAATCATTATTGCACAGATCTCCAGCCTGCAGCTCATCAGGGTCACTTCCACCGCCGAACAGTAACTGAGGTCACTCCTTCATCTCCCCAACTCACCGGGACAGACGTTGAACGACCCTTGGTCCCGACTCCTGCCGGCACCTACCTCCCCCGGCCGGCCGGTATTGACGCGTGTTTGTACGTTCCGTCGGATGACACATACGCCGTAAGTTGCTGTCCGTAGCTACATCGCGAATGTCGACCGCAGCGTCGCCTTCATCACCCACAACTCGCTCGAGGACCCTCTTGTTTATTTCCTATCGCGACTCAAGAGCAAGGTCGTCTCGTTTCTCACGTCCCCTGTCGTCCTACGACGATCCGTACCAAGTCGGTGACGAACATGAGCACCTCATAACCTCCGGTGCCAGCCACGTCACACTCGAGGCTCAGCTCCCTCCGAGATGGTACCCTAGTCATTCCAGCTCTGCTCCACAGTCTCACGTGTAATCCCGCTGTAGGGTCGATCTGTCAGACCAGGTGGAGGAAATACTTGCTTGCGTCCCGGCTAAAAGTGCGTCCCTCGCGCAATATAGGATGTGTCTTGCACTAATCACCACGATCAAGTTAGCGCCCTTGAAAAGCTTCATGCAAAGCATGTCCTCCCTGGGTTTACGGACCGGTCAGCCGAAGAGAAGGAGATTGAAACAGCCACTGTTGATATAACAAGGGTATGTGTTCTTGATCCGTTGCTTCCGCGGTGCGCGCTGTTAACACATGCTCCCGGGGGTCAGGAATTTCGGCGGTGCCACACTCTGATACAGCGCATTGGCTCGGACCAGGACCATACATTTCCGCCTTCAAATAAGAATCAACACGAGGAATTGCTTGCAGCCAAAAACGTACAGAGAGGGCTTGCAGCAAGGATACAAGAACTCAGCTCAACCTTCCGCAAGAAGCAACGCGTGTACATGGAACGCGAGTGCTCTAGAACCATCCATGTCTATCGTCATTGCTCATGTCCATGCCCTCTACCAGGTCTCCAGGGCCATGCCATCAAAAACCAGGACCTACTTATTGCCTCAGGTACAATCACATCCAAAGGTTCCGAAGGGTTAACGGCGGTCGACGAGGATGTTCAGGCAGCAGTAAGCATGAAGCGTGCCCGTCACCTGACACATGTTAAACCAGTTCTCGTTACAGCAAGCACAGATCCAGGAAACTGATCAGATGCACGACATACGGATTCGTGACCATGAGCTGACGGAGATCGCTAACTCTATTGCTTCCTTGGCCGAGCTTTTTAAGGATTTGTCCACCCTCGTGATCGATCAAGGGACTCTGCTAGACAGCGTTGAATATAATATTGAGCAAACTTCTGTGCATGTCGCTGATGCAGTCAAGGAGCTAGATATTGCAACTCGGTATGTCATGCATCCTCGTGTTCTACCCGCACGAACCGAACCGATCGAACAGGTATCAAAAAAATACCGGTCGACGCAAGATTATTTTTCTTCTTCTGCTCATTATTTTTGGATTAATAGTCGTACTTATCTTCAAACCTCGCCGTCCACCTCCCCCTCCAAGTACGCCCCTAGATCCCGTGACTTATCCGGATAATCCTGTACATGTATACCTGTATCTGCGGATACCTTGATCAAAGAGCTACATAGAGAGCACGTTCGAGGTCTGGTTTATCCTTCTGTCTTTTCAAGCAGGGCATCTCGATCGGTGTTTGGGCAAACGTTCGTCACAATGCCTCGCTTTATACTGGTTCCATGGTTCCTTGATGAATCGTAACCAATGGGTAAGCCTTCTCGCTGCTCAGATCAATCATCACAGTTGGACGAGATTCGTCTCTGGCGCTTCGACAACGTTTTGCTGAGCAGACTATCTAGGGTCCTTTGTTCATCGATAAATCCGTTTTTGGTCATTTGGTTAAGCATGTCACTGCCCTTCCCCGCATGCAAAGGATACGTTATGAACCGCGACATCCCTGCAGTTGGCCGGGATAGCGAGGTGCTGCAACGGGGGAAAGGTGCTGGTACGTTTATCGTGTTTCCTGGATTGTCGTTAAGGAGTCCCGAAATCTCTTGTTGATTTGAAGTTGGAATACCTCGTTGCGTTACAAATAAGTCCCATCCTCACCATATGTTTACTTTCCTGGTTCGGGGGACACCCTCAAAGCCGTGTTGAAATAGTTGCACGACGCACGCAAATCTAGCTCCGCTGGTGGTTTTTATGTCGGTTCTTCGGCAACGAGGTCAGCGAACCCTAAAAGCAGGAAGTCAACCTTGCCCGTTTGAAAGTCGGAAGAATCGTTGAAACAGCGTTTCTTCAGCCATTCACAAGGCGCCCTATAGAGTTTTCAAATTCAAACGGGTACACAAGGCAGACTCATGCCCATGCCCGTCTGTGCATCTGATGTCCTTTTTGATGCAGTGCGGAAGTACTAGCCCGACCTGATATCATATTCCGACAAATGCGGGAGTCGCCAAATCGTCGGGTTGCATGATGAGTCCGATATCAGATGCGGCCAAGAGAGTGGAATTTCACGCTTGGCCGTCTCCCCCTCCTTGGTGTTGGATTATTTTTTGGCACACATGCGTGTCGGATCTGGTGCATGTTCCGTTCCCGCTGTTTGAACGTAAAGGACACCTGACTCGGGTTTTCGGACCTAAGACGTGCCAAGCTTGTTACGATGTCTCTTACCTTCGACGCATCGTGACGAAACGATAGATACTTGGAGTCGACCCATGACCCACGCGTCACGAAGTCAAGGGCAATGTGACGTATGTCCAAGGACTAACGTGAAACACACGAACACCACAAAATTTTTCATCCTCACCCTCACTCATCGAGAACATCGAGCAAAGAACGTCAGGATAGCGAAAGGAGCGTGACAATCGTGATGGATTCGCGGCGCGGTGGCGCCGGTGGAACAAGGGTCGCGAGCCACCTTGTTGAACACGCGCACGACCCAGAAAACCGGGTCCACAATTGACGGGAGGAGATACGCGCTGTCTTGCCCCGCTGAGGTCATGCCATATACGTGTGGGGGCCACGAGGCGCGTTCAGCCCACCCCTGTTACCCCTCAAATATGTCAAATTTTAATACTGTAAGAAACCGTTCAGTAAAGGTGAACGTCATAATTGAATATAAACGTCAGTGCACTGCCTTTTTTTTGGTCCCCGCTTCCTGGAGCTGATGGAGAGAGGTCACGAACAGTATTTAAATTCCAGCATTGCGGCATGAATGAAACGGTGACGTTGACCTCATGACCCTCGCGTACTAGTAAAGTGGCAAGTGCTCCGTCTGTGGCGGGCATGCATGCTCATCGATAGTGAAATATCCGATGATTGAGAGGATTCGGTGCCTATACGTGGTATGGAGGCGATGAAAGGTGACATTCAGTTCACCAGACCCTGTCGGACAGGTAGGATCAGACCTCCCGAAAAAGGAGAAAATGAGCTCGATGCGTCCGTTGGTCTCATCCGAGTGACAGTCGGACCTTGGACATATGTTCACTCCCGTTCTAAGCGGTTTTCCATCAATGTAATGCACATGTTAACCTTTCGACTCGCTTGCTCAGCAGAATTGTTTCTTTTCTCAGAGACACCGACTATCCCGCCGGCTGAGTCTGGGGGTCCTACCAGAAAGTACCCCGCACCTGACTGACTGGATCATGCCAAATTTATTGGCAGGGTTTGGCAAAGTGCCCGTCAAGGTGTCTGAGCGTATGAACATCGTGGGAGCCTGTGAGTCACCTTCCAAAGTGTACAAGCATAGAAGTCGTGCTGGCGCCGCAGGAGGTTCCGTCCCATGGTGCGCATTGTAATACTGTATCCAAATCTTGAAGACAAACCTTCGAGATACTGAATCAGCATGCCCGTTTTTTGTAAAGAATGATGACATGCAACATGGATAAATAGATCTTTCAACGAAGCCAGACGAGTCGCAGGTCAACACTGTGCGCTCACCTTACTGTGCTGACCTGCTTCAATGGTGATATCACCAACATCTGCAAAACGAGTGCTTTGCGACGCTACCACGCCACATTATTACCGTTTCTAGTGCTTCCAATTTCACTGGCCTCGTATGTACGTCGGAGTCAGTTTCGGTGTGAGGTGAGTTGCGCCGACTCGGGGGTGGCGAAGCTAGGATATCGACAAAGTCCAACTCGACGTCAAACATCGCGATGACTGGCATGGAATTTCAAGAAAGTCGAGGACTCTCATATGCTGGTAGCAGTGCTTAGTAGACTAGAATATTGTCGCCCTTGAATAGTATACACTTGATAGGATATAATTTCAGCACTCGTACCTTTAAACGTTCGGGGACGAACATCACCAAAATCATTACTTAAAGGAGTATCGATATCATCGTGGGATGGGTTTGGGCGCATCGTCGAACGGGCTGCAGTTTGACTCGACGAGCAACATGGCAAGGTGGATTGCACGTTCACGATTCAGCGATTATTTTAGTAATCAGCGCTTCAGCATTCAGATAAAAACACCAAGGCCAGTGCAGC